>MU227923.1:454601-477810 GCA_018584345.1 Thuja plicata | reverse complement strand
GACATGTGGGGTACTATAGAAGATTTATAGAAGGATTTGCTGGAATTTCTCTACCCCTAGAAAAACTTACCAGGAAAGGAGAGCGGTTCTGCTGGGAGAAGGAACAGGAGGAGGCTTTCCAGCAACTAAAGAAGAGACTAGCGGGTGCCCCAATCCTCATATATCCGGACTAGGACAAGGATTTTCACGTCCATGTGGATGCGTCCAACTATGCAATAGGAGCCACCTAGGCACAGATGGGGAAGGAAGGACTAGACCATCCAGTGTACTTCGCAAGCAAGCTATTATCAAAAGCGGAGCGGAATTACAGTACCACTGAATGGGAAGCACTGGGTATGGTTTATGCAATTCAGAAATTTAGACATTACCTATTAGCTACCCCTTTTAAATTTTTTGTTGATCACCAAGCACTCATGTATCTCGTGAATAAGCCTATAATCCAAGGGAGAATGAGCAGATGGCTAATCCTCTTGCAAGAATTTACTTTTAAAATCATAGTCTGGCCTGGAAAGAGTCATGTAATTGCAGATCAATTATCAAGAATCAAGTCGGGAGAAGCTTCTGGAAGCGGAATAAATGAAGATTTCCCTGATGCCCACCTATTTCAAATTGCCATATTGCCTCAATGGTACGAAGCGATAGGACAATATCTCTCCACAGCCACATTTCCAAAAGAAATGCCAACCGCGGAAAGGAGAAAGATTGCACTCAAAAGTGGAACATTTCAATTAATAGAGGGACAACTATATAAAATGGGGGCAGACGGGATCTTGAGGAAATGTGTGATGGAGGAAGAAATCTCGGGAATCCGAAGGGAAGCTCATGAAGGGTTAGTCGGAGGCCATATGAGTCCCGATGCAAAAGCTCGAAAGGTACTATTGGCAAGACTCTGGTGGCCCACTGTGTATGCAGATGCTCGGCGATGGGTGCTCACCTATGATACATGCCAAAGAGCAGGGAAACCCATAAAAAGAGACTTCATGCCATTATTCCCATCCCAACCACAAGACTTGTTTGAGCGGTGGGGGTTGGACTTTGTAGGGCCCCTACCTACTAGCAATAATCACAGATGTAGATACATAGTGGTAGCAACTGAATATCTTATGAAATGGGCCGAGGCACAAGCACTCCCGAACAACACAGCTCTCAGTACTGCAAAATTTGTCTATGAACAAATAATAACAAGGTTTGGCATACCACTTCAGCTTACGAGCGACAGGGGGTGCATTTTGTGAATCAAGTAATCAGAACGATGACAAATGAGTACAAAAGTTTTCACTCATTTTCAAGCCCGTACTATCCAAGGGCGAATGGCCAAGCAGAGGCCACAAACAAAGTATTAGTATCAATCTTATATAAGACTTGCTGAGTAGAAAAAGGAGATTGGGGAGAAAGACTACCAGCATTTTTGTGGGCGTACAGGACCACTTACAAGGCCACTACTGGGCACACACCCTTCCACTTGATGTTTGGGCAAGAAGCTGTAATGCCTATGGAATATGGAGTGCCGAGCCTGAGAATAGCAGTTGAGCACAGACTCGGAGATACAAAAAGTCTAAAGGAAAGACTCAGTACTTTAATGAAATTGGATGAAAGGAGGACACTTGCCCAATGGGCCACCTAGGTGGCACAAGAGCGACGAAAGTTTTGGCATGACAAACACTTGAAGAAAATGAAATTTGAACCTGGCCAATTGGTACTCAAGTACAATGGAAAAAATGAAATTAAGCTAGGCAAGTTCAAAGTACGCTGGTTGGGCCCCTATAAAGTTATGGAGGTACGGGATAATGGAGCTATAAAATTATCCACATTGGATAATAATCCCTTAAAAAACTTAGTAAATGGATCCAAACTAAGGCTTTATAATCAGAGAATGGAGATACATCCCATATGTCACTTAGACATAATTGAAGAAAAAAAAAGAAAAAGCAAAGGGACAGGTTGAAGATTATAAAATGGAGACACATCCCATATGTCAATTAGACATAATAAAAAAGACAAAGCAAAGAAAAAACGAAGAGAGGGGTTGAATGGGAAATAAGGAAACAACACCCTACCACTCACGAGCCTTATAAAAGGCTGGGCATTCTCACTAAAATACAAACGGAGAGCGAAGAAGCAAGGCAAGGACGACAGGAGGAGGGAAGTTACCCGCACGAAGAAGGCAATCAGAGTTCGAAACCGTACAGAGTAGGTGAGACCGTACGTCGTATGGACGTCAAGGAACAAAGACCGTACGGGATTGTTCGTACTCAACAGTCTACGGACCAAGGCCATCAAAAAGACAGGTCATACGGGTTGGTGGAGACCGTACACCGTACGGTGATTGCAGGTGGAAGCCATACGACAGTTGCAGGAAGAAGGCCGTACGGACGAGAGGCAGGTCGTACGCCGTACCGGTGACATAGCCAAGGAGGAGGTCGTACAACGTACGAAGGGCGAAGTGGATTGGAGGATGTACGGACTGGTTGTACGTCGTATGTCATACGGACAACGAGTAGGCTGTACTAAGACCGTACGTTGTACGGTGACTGGAGGGCAAAAGAGGTCGTACTTGGAGGCAAACCGTACGCCATATGGACGACAGAAGAGAGGAGGTTGTCGTACGGAATACATACACTGTACGGAGGTTGCAAGCCAGTGCAGAATGGAGGTAGGTCATACGCCGTACGGACGACAGGTGGAAGGAGGCACGGAACCGAAAAACAATTGCAAGACAGTTAGCAAAACTGTTAATAAAAACATACAAAGGTTGGCTCTAAAAACGAAGATGGTAAAGATAAGTGTCGGAAACCCGAGTAAGGGAAAAATTATTGATTCCAAGCAGAAGAATCCAGCATTACAAGTGAGGAAGGTAACGAAAATGACAAGCAAGAAGGATAAAGGAAAGAGCATCGAAAGAATTACCGCTGCCAATATCAGCTTTGAGAGCGTAATCGGTAGTGGATGTCGTGCCTGGTGGGAGAATGCAGAAGACCAGCACACCTTGAAGGGAGCTTTACAGAAAGCAAAGGTAGACAAAATCATTTTTATGCCTATTTTTTATTTAAAAGAATTTGAACCAATATTGCGCACTATGGTGGCTGGGTATGATAGACAGGCTCACAAATCAGTAATCCGATATTCTCATCAAACTGTGACTATTTCCTACTCTGCTAAGGAAATAAACAAGGTATTTGGAATACCTAACCGGGGACAGGAATTCACTAAAACCCCAATGCCAACCGAGGAAAAGAAGAAATGGTTGGACTTAATGTGCAGGAAAGATCTCACCAAACAGCAATGGGGAAGCATTCTCAACAAGCAGAACAGTAGAGGCCTGAAGAAAATTTTTATAGCCAATGAAGAATGGTGTTGCATTGTGGACTTGGTGAAGAGTAAACTCACTGCGGGCAGCCGCACATCAGATATAGCCATTTGGATGCTACCAATAGTGGATGGGTTGAACTGGGGACAAATATACAATTGGGCACAGTTCCTTTCAGAATGATTGCATGAATTCATGGAATTAAAACATAAGGTATTTTATATGCATCATCATGCCATAGCACTATTTTTGGAAGCAGTCCGTACACAAGTGGTTGCTGATCAGAGAGGAGGGCTGGTTCCAGCCAATAGGGTGGAACCTTATAAACCAGCCATGACATACTAGTTGCACTTAGACACTTTCGGGATAGGAGGAGGAGAACCAAGGACAAAGAAACCCAGATAGGTACACCAACCAGCGCATTGTGAGGGATCAAGCCAAGAGGAGGTTGGCGATGAGGTGGGTGATGATAGTTCAGAAGATGAGGATACCTCTTCACACTCAGGGGATAAGGAAATCAGATTCGGCCACTTGAAGGGAACACCCCGAGAGGTCACCTTTCTACCATAGGAGGAAGGCCCACTGCCAGGAAGTATACCAGAGTATGCAGAGATTCAAACCATGAGCACTGAGAAGGAAGGGGATCGTACCATTCCGAGTACAGAAGGGGACCGTACCATTTCGAGTACGGAAGGAGGCCATACCATTCCGAGTACAAGTAGGGAAGGAAATCAAGAAGAGGGAAGCGGACAGCAGAAGATCCCTAAATGGGGAGCCACTAGACTCACCTTGCCTGGAGTAGCCAATCTCATCCCAACAGACCAACAGGCGCGTACTAAGGTCATAGACCTAAGGGGGTAGCAAACAGGTGGACACAAGATTAGAGTCCACACACCCCAAGGGATAGAAGTGGCACACCCAGTGGCCTTGGTGGTACAGGCTATAGAGAACAAAAAAGACATACAGAATGAGGTTGGAGAAGACACCGTATTAGAAGCAGATAGACTGCTGGAGGAAGTTGGGATGGCATCACCACCTTCACCACCACCAAGGGAAACGGAAGGAGAAAACACAATGGGAATATAGCACACCATGGCAGGGCAAGATTCAGAAATGATCTCATTGGAGGATAAAGCAACAAGATTCCTCAAAGAGTTGCAAGAGATGGAACATACCATGAAGGACATCATTCAGGAGGCCAAAATTCAGAACATGGAAGCAATAGTCAGAGCCGCAGAATCCTTAGCAATATTCATGAGGGGGGGTGCCACACAGATTGGGGCCTACTCTACAAGAGTGGTTACAAAAAAAATGAAGTAGCTGAAATCTGGGCAGCCCCAAGCATCATAGTGCAGGGACAGGAGCAGCCACCCCTCTTGAACACACTCCGAGAGATGGAGATGGCCTTCAGGAGGACATTCTTGCAACTACAGAAAGAAAAAGAACTGACTAATCAAAAGAAGAAGGATTGGGAAGAGGAAAAAGCTACGAGGGAAACACAATGGAAGACAGAATGAACTGGACTGGAAGAGAAGTTAGCAGCAGCTGAAGCCAAAAAGATGGACGCATTACGGGTGCTCCAAGGAGTTCGGGCTAAGCAGAAGGCGGCTGAATGGGATCTCCTACGCATTCAGGAACAAGCTCCGAGTCCAGGGATGTCTTCACAACCCAACTCTCAAGTCTGATTTTCCTTTTGTACAGTCATCTGGAAGACGCCAATTTTTTTTGGGGGGGATATATGTAGTATGAAATAAAGTCATTTTGTATTAAGACTTAATTATGTTTGTCGGGAGGGTAGTTAGGAGCGAGGAGGTGCGTGCGTTGGTTTCCCCAACCATTCGACTATTATATATATGTTTTGGTTTATTGTATGGAGTTGTTGGTTTTTGGTAATAAAAGGAGAATAAACATTTCCTCGCCAATCTGGTATTCTGGTATGGTACTTTTTGCCTCTCATTGGTATTGGTAATTAGTTATTCACTGGTAATTGCATTGAAGGTATCTCTGAATGCATGCTGTATTGTTCTGTATATTTTGCATTGTTAACCATTCTACAATGAACAACATATCATGGCTGCACCTTCTGAAGATCCACAGAACTTCACCGAGCCAACAATCACCCAACCGGTGACCTAGAACTAAAACAAACATAAAAATTGGTAACAAGAGTCCACCACAACACCGATTGTTTTTGGATGATGCAAGATTACCAAGGACCCAAGATGCTCCTGTATCATCATGGTACCTAGTCTATGTATAGCCATCGAAAATAAGCTTGGCAATATGGAGAGCATGCGCAAAAGGTTGTATGCATTGAACAAATTGGATGAGCAAAGACTGATGGCTCAGTGGGCGACAGAGGCACCCCAAGAACATCGGAAATTGTGGCATGAAAAACACATTTGGCATATGAAATTCAGCCCAGGACAGTTGGTTTTAAAGTATAATGGGACCAATGAAATAAAGTTGGGTAAGTTTAAAGTGCGATGGCTTGGTCCTTATAAAATTCAGGAAGTTGGGGAGAATGGAGCAATAAAGCTATCAACCTTCGATGGTCAGACCATCTAGGAACCTACGAATGGGTCAAAATTGAAGATATATCACGAACGAAGGCAACGGGATGACCCAGTTCGAACAGGAAGGCCAAATTGGACCGGATGACTCAGGTAAGTAATAACTTTTTTTTTTAAATTTAAATTTAAAAAAAAAATGAAACTCACTGTATGGGCAACCACCGTATGGTCAAGAAAGATCGTACGGGGTTACCATATGGCAATAAAAGACAGCAAGCATCACTCTACAACACTTAAAAACGTTGTACGACATAAAAGCCCAAAAAATGTACAACTACAACAATCAAAAACCACATGGTATAAAGGGAAAAACGAAGACTAGGCATGGGTAGAATAGGAGTCCAAGGCAAGAAGAGACACCATAAAAAGATTGTATAGCAAGAATACAGACCGCAAGCAGGAAACAAAAGGCTTGTACAATAGGAAGAATTTACTGTACAATGAGAGTTGAAGAAAATCATCATAGGTGGATTGAGAGAAGACCATACAGCGATGAGGACTGTATGGTAGAAGAAAAAAAACTCGTGCGACGGAGTGTAGATGTAGAACTGTAGTAATATGCACACATGAAAACCGTAGAGACAACATTCGGTAGGCACAATCCTTTATAAAATACCGTACATTAGTAGAAACAACACAATCGATCTGAGGGGAAAGCAGAGCCATACACACAAATAGACAAGTAAAGGGGAGGAGAGCCTATACAGAGTTGTATGTGTTATACACTAAATTTTGCACCCTGTTAAGCGCTTGAGCCTAACAATCTAGTATAACATGGGAATCACTTCTAGGTTGTGGGACCTCTGCTAACTAAAGTGAAGCCTCCGGATTCTAGGCCGGTTCCTCTTGGATAATCACCTTATTTGCTTTTGAACATGAAAGTAAACTTGGAAGGGAAAGGGACAGAAGGAGAACTGAAGGGAAATGACTGGAAAGCAAATTATCCTACTAGGTGATACACCAAAGGTAACATGAATCATAACATAGTGCCCAAAACTAGCATGAAAATCCTAAATCTAGAAGAGCACAACTTTCTGAATAGGTTTGCATAAGTATTTCATAGAGAGGTCTGAAATGAAAAGAGGCTATTCAGGGAAAGAGAAGATTTCACAAACAATAGCATATTCAATGGAATAGACACGGACTATGACCTGCAAACAAACATCCACTCCAGAAAATAGGCACAAGAATGAGACAAAATAACCAGGGATGAACAGGATCCACAAGATCATCTAAATCAAATCATCCACAATAGTGTACAAAGATGCAGGAAGAAAGAGGGCTCAAGAACTCCAAGATTTCTCTAACATTAACCACTATATTATGCTTCAGTAAGAGAAATACAGACAAGAAGGCCCAGGGATAGAGAAAATATCACAAAAAACCTTTGCATAATCTAAATCTCAATGAGAAATTACAAACAGATGAAAACCTGAGGGCAGAGAGAATGCCACTGAAAGTCTTGCATCAGCTAAAAACCTAGCTAAAAATCTTCTAAAACTACTTATATACAACCTCCCCTAGCACACAGGCTCGGGAGTCAATCCATCCGATCAGATAGGGCAGAATTAGGGTTACAATAGATTTTCAATAAATAATATAGAAACCCTAAATAAGTCTTGTCTGCTCATCAATGCGCTTGGGAAATATCTTAGAAGATCAGATACAATCATGAATACATCTCCCATCACCATAAATTCGATCAAAGAAGTTGGCTCGACCCATCTCTCTATCTGCAACTTGAAAGACCACGCCACCGCCATGAAACCCTGAAATCAGATTTGAATATTTGAATATCTGTTTATAACGGTCATAGGTGGAGCGGATGTCTGTATCAACGGCTTAGAGAAAACACTTGACTCTATTTAAAACGCAGTCGTGGATCTTTTCTTATTTTTACCCGGGTATCTTATTTTGGACCTGATTGAACCACGTGGCACACAAGCACAATGCCTTAAAGATTAACTATCCTCATCTTGGCCATCGAGGGATTACGCCCACCATTACATCTTCCTTACTTGCTGTGTTTTTATCTTGTCTATTCTGGCTCGGGACCCATGACGTCATCAGTGCCACATGTCATCTCGGCGCAATGCCTTGATCATTAGATGTCGAACACTTTTGCATTGAGGCTTTACGCCTACCACTTGATTTTCTGGGACTTGCTCGATCTTTATCTTTATCTTTGACTTTACCCTAACTCTGCCTTGACTCATCTTTAAACCTGGGTAACTGAACTTCTTTATGTCGCTGAGTCGCTAGATCATCTGCTTAACTCTGAGTTTATCACGAGATTACACGCCAGCCACAAGATTGGAACCAAGATCAACGATCTGCTCTTAATCTCTAGATGAAATAAGCATATTCCATTTCCTTTCGAGATCACGCGACAACCGTCCGATCAAAAACACATCCACGGTCTGCGCCAAATCTCTGAACCTTTCGAGCATATTCTTTTTCATTGCGAGATTTTGACAAGAACCAAAAGATCCAACCTTGATCAATTCTAAATCAACGGCCTGCGCCAAATCTCTGAACCTTACGAGCATATTCCTTTTCATTGCGAGATTACGGGATAGCCACAAGATCAAAACTCAATCAACGGCGCAGAATCCATCCTTACAAACTCTGAGCTTTAACTTTACTGCAACTATGATTTACCCCAAGATTACGCGACTAAGGAAAATTCTAAGTCGCGAGAAGATTTTCTAACTCCGGGGTCTATTCTGAGATTTCACGCAAGCCAAAAGATTAGATCTTGATCAACGGCCACGACTCATTCGTAACTAACTCTGAACTTTAACTTTACTTAACTTCCTTGACTCGGGTTTATTCAGAGATTCAGCAACTGAAGAAAACTTGAAGTCGCGAGATCATTTGCTGACTCAAGGGTTTATTACGAGACTTCGCGCAATCCATAGGATCAAAATCAGATCAACGGCTCATATCAATCTCCTTTGCAAACTCTGAACTTAACCATGACTTAACTGCCCTGACCCGGGTATGTCTGGAGATTCAGCGATTGAAGGAAACTCCAGATCTCTTAATATTTATTCTGAGATCCAGGGACTGAAGAAAACTCGAAGTCGCGGGATGATTTTCTGACTCAAGGGTTTATTATGAGACTTCGCACAATCCGCACGATCTGATCTTGATCAACAGCTCAGATCATAACTTGGCGGACCCATCTTCAACTTTACCTGACTTAACTTTAACCTTAGTCCATCTGGAGATCACGCGACTGAGCATATCTCTAAGTCGCGAGAAGATTTTCTAACCCCAAAGTCTATTCCGCAACTTCACGCCATCCACAAGATTAGATTTGAATCAACGGTTCGCGCGTAATCTCCTGATCTTTTTTGACTTGACCAATTCATCTGGCGATTCAGCGCAAGCCGCACATCTTGGATCAGATCAACGATCTGTGCGTGATCGCTGAGTCTTTCTCTTAACTCCAAGTTCATCTGGCAATCACGCGACTAAGGCAAAAAGAAAACCAGACTTTAACTTGAGTCTGTTACGAGATCATGCGATTGAGCAATCTCGAAGTCGCAGGATGGTTTCCTTAACCCTTGGTTCATTACGAGATTTCACGAGAACCGCAAGATCAGAACAAGATCAACCGCCCGCATTAAGTCGCTGCATGAAAAGCTCTTACTCAAATTTATATGGAGATCTAGCATGAGCCGTAGGATTAGATTTGCATCAACGATCTGCGCGTAATCTCATGATCTTTGCTGACCTTTGACTTTGTCTCGAGATCTAGTGCAACCCGCACATCTTGGATGAGATTAATGGTCCACGTGTAATCTCTGAATCTTTCTCTTAACTCCAAGTCTATCTGGCGATTACGCAACTAAGGCAAAAAGCAAACCATGTTTAAACCTGAGTCAGATTTCGAGATCACGCGACTCAAGGTATCTCTGAGTCTCCAAATGAATTCCTTGACCCCTAGTTTATCACGAGATCTAGCGCAAGCCGTAGGATCAGATTTGCATCGACGATCTGCGCATGATCTCGGAACAAATAACTTAACCTCAAGTCCTTTTAGAGATTATGCGACTGAAAGAAAAATACAAACCAGACTTAACTCTGAGTTTATCTGGAGATCACGAGATAGACTGAGTCGCTGAATCTCCCAATGCCTTGACTAACTCTTGTTTCATCGCGAGACTTCACGCACATCATACGATCAAAAACAAATCAACGGCCTGCGCTTAACCTCCAAATGGAAAGAGCATATTCCTTTTCCTTTCGAGATCACGTGACAACGAGCTGCGCTAAGTCGCTGAATGATATGGAATATTCCTCCCGGGTTGCGAGATTAAGAGATAGCCAAGGAAAAAGTTAATGCGCACATGAAAAAATAAAAACTTAAGTGGCATGGAAAAGGTAATGAAGAAATAGACCAAGTCATGAACGAGCTAGGGTTTAAGAGATTTCAAAGGGTTTCTTGCACTTAGGTCTTTAGAACATGAACAAGGGGCTAAAACAGACCTAAAAATATGCAGAGAACATGGAGAAGACCTAGAAACATGAACAAAAATGTACAAGCTGGGCTCTACCCTTTGTGGGAGCCTTATTTTTCTCCAATTGTAGCCAAATTACATAGGATGGGAAATTTGGGTAACAATATGGAGAGTTCAGTACAAAGTAGAAACAAAGACCATATAGAGAAGAAAGGGTTGAAAGACTGTAAGGAGTTCACATTGATTAAGTATACGAGGCAGAGGGTTGGTACGACTGTTACCGATTTTCGGTACCAAGGCTGGCGGAATTCTACCTGCTAAAGAGATTTTCCGCAAAGGCTTGCGGAGAATTGAATTCCTGATTCTCCATGGCGGAATTCTACCTAAGAAGGCAATTTTCCAAAAAGGGCGAAAAAGAGAAGGAATTTTGCCTTGTTGCGGAATTCTACCTGCGGAGGTAATTTTCCGCAAAGGCTTGCGGGTTTCGCACCTCTCGGGTGATTTTCCGAAAAGGTAAAAAGAAAGGAGGAATTTTTCCTTGTTGCGGGTTTCGCACCTCAGGTCATTTTCCGAAAGAGCAGAAAAGAAGAATTTTGCGCTCGTGGCGGAATTCTACATTAGTTGGTGATTTTCCGCAAAAGGCAAAAAGAGAGGGTTTTTTACATGTGGCGGGTTTCTACCTGCGAAGGTATTTTTGCGCAAGCAAAGGAGCGCACCCTGTTTCTACTCATCGCGCAGTCGCCCGTCAGAAAAGAAAAAGGGAGATCAGCTCGCGGTTGTGCGACGAGTTAAAGGGAGAAGCTCATCGCGCAGTCGCCGATCAACTCAGATAAAAGGAAAAGAGCTCGCGAGTGTGCGACGAGCTAAAAATGGGACTCATCGCTCTGTCGCACAAGTGTTTCTCAAAAATCATAACAGCTCGCGGGTGTGCGATAAGCAGAAAACATAAAGTCATCGCTCAGTCGCTGTCATAGTAAAATGAAATTTCTGAGCTCACGAGTTTGCGACTGAGTAAAGGATAGATGCCATCGCCCACTCGCGCACAAGATGGAAACTGAAGTAAAAGCTGAGCGAGTATGCGACCGAGCAGAGTATGCAATGAAGAAATGGATGTCGCTCAGTCGCTCAGAATTTGAGGGTCAGTTTAAACAGCCAGCGACTGTGCGATGAAAGAATAAACGAAAAGGAAAGATAGCATCGCTCACTCGCGCAGAGGACAGCAGCAGAGCATAAAAGACTACGAGTATGCGACTGACATGAAATGAAGTTTAAAGAAGGCTCGTCGCTCACTCGCAGAAAGCGAAAGTAATACAATCAAGGGGAAAGATCGGATTTTTTCAGAGACAGAGAGATCAGATTGTTCTCAGACGATCTAAATCAGATATTTTACAGATAGAAAGATCACATTTTTAAAAAGATCAGAGGTTGCAGTTGATAAAGTCTGCAGAAGAGTTATTGCATTTCAGAGACTTTCGTGACTCTTCTAGAGGGATAAGACTACTTTAAGGGAGTATTGATGATGGTATGACTTTTGGGTCACCAAGTTGCATTTTTGTAGACTTTTAAAGGGATAAACGGTGGCTGGACAGGCCAAATCTGATCCAGAAGTCATTGCTCTCCAAAAATGCAGTTGGCTGAAAAAGCATAAGTATGAGTGGAAGACTCATTTGTAAAAAGTTCGGATTATGCAGGAAGGCATGCTTTGTGACATTTTCTCTGTCCTTGGTGTATTTTGTGCATAAGTCTGTAACTCATTGTGAGAGATAATATGCAGAGTTTGAAGTTCTTGGAACCAATTTATTAAGTTGTGTTAGCCTTGTCTCTTTTCTGCTTGTTTGTATGCATTGTAGATGGTAGATGGGTTAACTGTGAATGATTTTATTTCCTTTTAATCATGTCCCTTTGTAGCATCTACTTGCAGAAGAGTATGTTTGCTTGCAAGTTGTAACTAGTGTCTTAGTTTGAGCTGTTAACTATGAAGTCTTTCCTCTTAACTAGTTTAATCATGACCTTGTTATGAAATATTAATACATGCCTATACAAGAGATTTGTGTTTTACCTCCAATTCAATATAGTTGACCCAGGGCTTAATCCTGTGTGTGTTATGTTATTATGTCAAATTTGGTGGATCACCTTAGTTTAGGTTTCATTTCAGTTGTTTACGTTTCATGCAATCCTTCTATCCCTTTTCCCCATCAGTTTTCAGTCTTTTAAAAAAGCAAACAGGTGATCATCATATAGGAAGCCGGC
This sequence comes from Thuja plicata, assembly GCA_018584345.1. Lineage (NCBI taxonomy): Eukaryota > Viridiplantae > Streptophyta > Pinopsida > Cupressales > Cupressaceae > Thuja > Thuja plicata. The sequence goes on along the minus strand of MU227923.1, from coordinate 465,211 downwards.
CTAGAACCTGGAGATTCATTCCAGCCATAGGTTACCCACAACTTTGGAATGTTTCCATGTTTCTCCAAAAGGTTAAGTTTCCTGCAAACTTAACAGGGTGCAATCTTGAGAGCTAACGACCTAACAGAAATGTCTCGACATTATATTTATTGACATTGTAGTTGACTTTATACGGTGATGGAGTCGACAAAAGAGAAACAAGACTAGTGGAAATAGTTACAGTAGTCACCATCTAGAACAGGAGTTGAACCTACTGCGAGGGACAAAGGGAAGATTGGTCGAACACTGCCATCGGGAATAAGAGTTGCAAGGAAAATGGACACGGGAAAAGAAAAGGGAAAGAAAATACGACCCACGATTTAGACTTAGAAGGATGGCCATGAAAAGGTGACAACGAACACTATTACATTTGAGGGATTGAGCGTCATTGAATGTCGTACACATGGTGGCAGGACACAGCGGATGACCACTCGATCAAGGATGCCCTCCATCGTGTAGGCCTACACTTGGCCATTCAAGTGCCAGTGTTTTCCATCTAAGATTTTGAGGTACCACTTAGAGCTATGATTGCTTCATATGAGAGGCAAAGTCATAAATTCGTCTTTGAGTAACAATGGTTCTCAATCACTGTTTCATTTTCATTCCCCGCATTCACTTGGGTGTTCGGCTTCCGAGATAGGGCTGAAAGATTGATAAATCAGCAACGAAGATGACAGCCAAAAAAAAAACAGAAACTCCCACATTTGGTTTGTCGAGGGGATTTGACACCAAGTGGGAGACACTAGCATAGGCAAGCAAGGGCCATGGCGTTAACAAATCATTTATTGCACCTGGGGAGTGGCAATGTTTGCTAGATGTTATGAAGAGTTGGCTGACAAGAGCTATCTAAGCTTCGGATAGTGCAATACCGTTGCTTGCTTTGATGAATGGATTACGCAATGGTATCGTGTATGATAGGGTGTTTGTACTTTCAGAGCATATTCATGAGTTTTTAACATTACAACACAACTTTCTATATGTCTCATCACGCTATTGAGATTTTCTTGGATGTTGTCTGAAAACAAGTGCCTCCAAATCAATATGGTAAATTGTAGTCATGGAGCCGTTTGGAGCCTTACCAACTGCCCATATTTTATTGGACGCACTTAGATGCTTTTGTAGTCGGTGGTGATGCTTAGCCCAATAAGAAGGGTAGGCGCCAAATAGTTGCATTCGAGACTGAGTCAAAATTAGATGAGGAGGGTGACAACAGCAAAGAGGAGTCATCTGAGGATACCTCTTTGAGGGTTAGCAGAGGAAGTGCTACCTTCCATATGATGAGCTGACGGGTGCGACGGGCAATACTAAGGACAATGCTTTGGACAAAGATGAGGGAGCTGAGGGTATTACAGGAGTTGCACCATTGGGTAGTACCCCACCATCGGGTTGTGTTATGCCATCAAGTACCCATACACAATTGCGTGGTGTCACACCTTCGAGTGATGCACTAGCGGGTGCTCTTACACAATCAGGTGGTATCACGCCTTTGGGTGGATTTGCACTAGTAGGTATGAGAGTTATCTTTTCTCTATCTCTACTATAGGTCGGTAACCAATTGGTTTCCCCTATTACTTCAAGTGTGAGTATTGGAGTCATTCCTATGCCTAGATTTGGACAGTTGCGAATGCTACCCATCTTGACACCTAGTGTGCATAGAGTAGCGGAGCCTGTAGAGCCAATAGTTAAGGTCATGGAGAAGCCAAGAGTTGAGGCTATGAAGCCCGCATGCACTCAGGAGATGCCCAGAGATGAGATAGTTGAGTTGGAGACCCCAGACCCAGAGGCGACAATCGATGCTTGGTTGACCCACTACCAGGTAACTCCCGTGGAACCCATTACACCTGCACCTCTTTCACCACAATAGCCAGCACAGTTGCCACAGCATGAGATTGTTGATATTGATGATTTGGATGAGGGGAGTACCCATGTGAGGGAGTTAGAGTTGGACCCTCTGCATAACATGGTTGGACTGGGAGAGGAGTTTGAGGGTAGGGCTCTTGTGCACATTCAACACAGTTTCCAGAACTCACGGCAAGTTGGGTGTCCTCGAGAAGTTTTTGGTGGATATGGAGGTTGGTGCACAATAGTTTTTGCTGGATATGGAGGCCAATGCATGACATTTTTTGCTGGATATGGAGGCCAGTGCATGACATTTTTTGGTGGATATGGAGGCCAGTGTGCAGGGAGTGTTGGCCTTGGTACAGGAACTGGACCACAAGAGGGCGGATCAATCGATGGAGCGCCTCCTGGCATTTGCTATAGGGGGTTGTGCTGCAGAGTTTTTGGGATGTTTTGACTCTTAGGGATGACCTATTACGGAGACGACTGCCATGTTGGCAGATTGGAAGCTTCAGGAGCTTGTGGGGAGAGTAGGACCCACTCCTTTCTTAGGAGGGTCAAGAAGGAATTCCAAGACGAGTATTATGAGCTCAAGAGTGCCCAACATTCAACATCAGGGGCTGAGGTCAAGCGGGTGGAAGCTATTGCAGCTCGGGAGGAGTTAGCCACTCGGCTCCGTATGGTAGAGGATGAGCTAGGGCAACAGAGGACTCAGATGGCATCCTTGGAGGAGCAGTTGGATCATGAGTAGGCTGAGAGAGCAATAGTGGAGACTCGTCTTATGCAGCAGTTGGATCATGAGAGGGCTGAACGGGTAGTAGTGGAGGCTTGTCTTATGACAACACTGGAGGAGAATGATAAGAAGCACAAGGAGGTTATGGAGGAAGTGTTTATGGTGTAGACAGTGAGGGACAGACAAATGGTAGTCGTGAGATATCTGCAGCGATGGACTAAGCAGGTCTAGCAGTTGAGGGAGCAGTTGGTGGCATTGACACCACCTACGCCTCCCTCATCAGGGACGCTCTCTAGGCCCCCAGCTCCTTGATTTCTTTTATGTATAGTTGTGTTTCCCATTTTGTTGTCTGCCGTCCGGAGACGACTTTCTTTTTGGTGGGGATGATGTTGTCGAGATAATTAGTAGTTGTTAAGTTGTTGTCGAGGGGTCAGTAGTTGGCCGACGGTTGGCACTTCAACGTCTTTATTTATAGCATTGTAATTACCTTCAAGGGATATAGTTATATGGTGATATTGTTATGGTACTGTTGTTGTGACTATTTTGGAGATACATTGTACTTTTGTGATGAATAAATACATATCTCAGAGTTCTCTATACATTGTGCATATGTGTATTGTTATGTTTTACTTGCATTTTGTTATGTTCTGAATATTACCCTATGAAGCAAAAAACCACTACCAATAGGTACGTGCTAATCAGTTTCACAATCTCTGACAAGGGATTATGACAGTGGATCAGTATGAGCATAAGTTCTTTGGGCTGAGGTAGTATTCTAGTTATACACATCATGAACTTATGTTAGTGCAACATTTTATTTGGGGCCTTAATGGCCGTATCAGTGGAGATGTTTGTATGCACCAACCTAGGATACTTGCTCTTGCTATCGAGAAGGCGAGATTGGTTGAGGATAATATCGCCAAGGGTTTTAGTAGTAGGACAAGTGTACAAGTTCATAGTGCGCAGCCTTCTGGACCAAGTGCACAGGGTACACAGATACAGCCTGCAAGTTCTTCTAGGGCATATTCAGCACCTCCTAAGATAGGTCACTAGCAATGATGTAGACAGAGGCATTCTCAGGGTCCATTCCAAAGGTAGGACTCTAGTAGTCACCAGTCAGGGCACCATGGTGGTTCACATTCTAGGAATAGGTCTCCTAGTCAGGTGTCGAGGAGTGTACCACAGAGTGGTCAATAGAGCTCCAATAGGGGCAGTTTATTTCAGTTGAGTCCACCTTCAGCAGGTCATGATTATAGTACATAGGGTTGTTTCTCTTGTGGCTAGCAAGGTCACATAGTTGTGGATTGTCATCAGAGATCAGTTTCATGACCGAGTCAGAGGGTTGTTATTTTCGAGCCTACCATTGAGGATGCAGATAGATCCCACAGACTTTTTGTAGCAGTTGATAACCATCAAGCTGAGCATCAGAGCACCATTGTTGATACTATAGGTGTGTTACATGGTATATCTACATCTATTTATTTGATTCTAGTGCTTCAAGTTCCTTTATTTCCCCCTTCCTTATAGAGCGATGTGCACTAGTGGTAGCACGACACTATGATAGTTGGTAGGTTGACTTAGCCACAGGTTCTAGAGTGGTCATGGACTCCCTCGTTTGTGGTTGTGTGTTGGATTTGGGCACCTTCGTCACCACCGTAGATCTTTGTATTCTACCCTTGGGCTCATATGGGATTGTTTTGGATATGGATTGTATCTCTTCTCTCCAAGTTGAAGAAGTGGAGTTTACTATGCTCAATATAACGAGGGTTAGTAACACCGATTTGAAAAGAAAGAGATCAATCAAACTACTAAGAACGAACCTACGAACAATAAAATGACAAGCAATCAAGGAGGAATACAAACGAATGCAAACCAACAAAGCTCGAATCTTCTATTGTCTCTCTCTACTCCTGAAACGTTGTGTGTGTGGTGCTCAGTATTGGTATCGGCAGAGTCTATGACTTGGGAGCGTCGAGAGTATGATATTTGATCGCAAGAATGCTTCGAATGCGTTTAGTAATAATCCTGCAGAGTAAGGGCGCACGAAAGATTGAAATCCTGAATCCTTCAAATGGTTATGAAGGGTTGATTATATAGAATATGGAAAATGATTTGAATGGTTGAGATTGAACACCTCTCGACTCTCATCCCACAGAGTTTTTGCAGCAATTGATAACCATCAAGCTGAGCATGAGGGCACCATTGTTGAGACTATAGGTGTGTTCCATGGTATATCTACATCTATTTATTTGATTCTAGTGCTTCAAGTTCCTTTATTTCCCCTTCCTTATAGAATGATGTGCGCTAGTTGTAGCACAACAGGTTGATAGTTGGTAGGTTGAGCTAGCCACAGGTTCTAGAGTGGTCATGCACTCCCTCGTTTGTGGTTGTGTTGGATTTGGGCACCTTCGCAGGCACTGTAGATCTTTGTATTCTACCCTTGGGCTCGTATGGCATTGTTTTGGGTACGGATTGGTTAGCTTCCCACTAGGTGTGTATAGATTGTTGGTGCAAATCGGTACCAAGCGTGTTGAGCTTATAGGGGTTGTCAGTTGTTCGCAATCTCTATTAGTGACCTTGATGGGGTTGAGAGTCGAGAGGTTCTCTTGATGATCACCCACTGCTTCATGAGTTTGTAGATGTGTTTCCGAGTGAGATTCTAGGTATGCCGCCTCAATGCGACATAGATTTTCGTATTGATCTCATTCCTAGAGCTAAGCCTATTTCTCAAGCACCTTACCGCATGGCCACTCAGGAATTTAGTGAGCTTCGTTTGCAATTAGAGGATTTGTTTGCCAAGGGCCATATTCGTCCCAGTGTTTGCCCTTGGGGAACACCAGTCATCTTTGTGAAGAAGGATAGATCCTTGCATTTGTGTATTGACTACCGGCAGTTGAATAAGGTGACAGTGAAGAACCGATATCCCTTGTCGAGGATTGATGATTTGTTTGATCAGATGAAAAAGACAAAAGTGTTCTCAAAGATAGACCTAAATTCAGGATACCATCAGCTTTGCATCCATGAGGCTAACATTCATCGTACTACTTTTTGTACTCGATATGGGCACTATGAGTTTAGGGTTCTACCCTTTGGGTTCACCAATGCGCCATCAATGTTCATGAGTTTGATGGTAGTGTGTTCCACACCTATCTTGAGCATTTTGTCTATGTTTCTAGATGACATTTTGGTGTATTTGAGGACTATGGAGGGACATGAGGGCCATTTGTGTCAAGTTTTGTAGTGTCTTCGTGACCATCAGTTGTTTGATAACTTGGCCAAATGTGATTTCTTCTAGTCTGAAGTGAGATATTTGGTCCATATCATCTCAACAGAGGGTATTGTTGTGGATCCTTCAAAGATCTAGCCATTATGGATTGGGTATCCGACTAGTGTTCCTAAGATTCACAGTTTCATGCGTTTGGCAGGTTACTACCGCCGATTTGTGGATTTTTCTCGATTGCACCCCCTATCACTTCTCTTAAGAGGAAAGGGAATAATTTTATTCGGTCCATTCAGTGTGAGTCATCATTTTAGGCTCTTAAGGAGTAACTGACCAGTGCACCTATCTTGGCAGTGCTAGATCCTGCAGGTGAGTTCATGTTATGCACTAATCCATCATTGGAGGGTGTGGGGGCAGTTCTTATGCAGGAGAGAGGAGTATTGCATACGAATCCCAGAAGCTCAAGGATCATGAGCTAAACTATCCCGCCCACGATTTAGAGTTAGCGGCGGTTGTGCATGCGCTAGTGCACTCGAGGCATTTCCTTTTGGATCACAAGTTTTAGTTGCATAGTGATCGTCGTAGCTTGCAATATATCTTTACTCAGCCAAACTTGAATGCACAACAACATCATTGGATGGAGTTCCTTTGTGAGTACGATTTTGATGTTCATTACATCAAGGGGAAGGAGAAAGTTGTTGCGCGTGCCTTGAGTAGAAGGCATGAGATCGCAGTTATGTCTCTTGGTGTAGATTTGCGTAGCCGTTTTCTTGAGACTTTACCTGATGACACTTGGTATTAGGAAGTTAGAGCGGAGATTGAGTTCGGACGTACCCTTGCGGGTCAATTCAGGTTACTCTTTGGACTCAGATGGAATTTTGTGGCACCATGGGCGTATTTATGTGCCAGTGTCAGGTGATCATCGTTCTTTAGTTTTGTCAAAGGCACATCATGCGCCATATTCCGCACATCCTGGCATCAAAAAGATGCATGCCGACCTTAGACAGTTGTACTTTTGGGTAGGGATGAGGTGTGATGTCGATTTCGCGGCTAGATGTCTTGAGTGTCAGAGAGTGAAGGTGAAACATCAACATCCAACAAGTCTCTTGAAGCCACATTCCATTGTTGAATGGAAGCGGGACACTATATCTATTGATTTTATTACCGGGCTACCAATGTCATCACGTCACCATGATGCCATTATGGTAACTATGGACACGTTGTCCAAGGTGGCTCACTTTTCGCCCATGAGAGATTCTTATATTGTTGCTTCAGTAGAACATGTGTTCATGGAGGATATAGTTTGGTTGCATGGGATACCCTACAAGATCATTTCGGATCGAGATCTAGCATTTAATTTTGCACTGTGGACATCTCTCCAACACACTTTGGGTGCACAGATCAATTTCAGTTCAACATATCACCCCAAGACTGATGGTCAGATAGAGCGAATAAATCAGGTTCTTGAAGACATGCTTCGCATGTATGTGATGGATCAGTACTCGAGGTGCGAGGACTACTTGTACCTGGTAGAGTTTTCTTATAATAATGGGTATCATAGCTCTCTTGGCATGTCTCCTTTCCAAGCCTTGTATGGTCGACTGTGTCGTACACCTTTGAGTAAGGATCGTTTGAAGGACCGTGTAGTGTTGGTTCCTGAGATGCTTCAGGATATGGAGCAGCAGGTGGTTCGTATTAGAGAGCATTTGGTTACTACTTAGGATCGACAAAAGAAGTATATTGATGCCCATAGGTTAGATTGTCACTTCTTGGTGGGTGAAAGTGTGTTTTTGTGAGTTCGTGCATGGAAGAGCCCCATCTGTTATGGGAAAGGTTCTAAGTTAGCACTGCGTTTTGTTGGACCTTTTGAGATTCTTGAGAGGGTTGCTCCTGCTGCCTAACACTTGGCGTTGCCACCTAGCCTATCGTGCATCCATGATGTGTTTCATGTTTCTATGTTGAGATAGTATATTACCGATGATTATTTTAATGCTTTAATGTTTAATTTAAATGACAGATACATTGAGGATTAAATATGGAACGACTAGTGCCGTGACATTCTAATACATACGAATGATCGTATCACTAGAGCGCCACTGTTCCATTTGGCGTACTTTGTTAATATGTGTTTATGCTTTGGCTATTTATACTGTGAGCTGTTGCACTTGATGTGTGTGTGTTTTAGTGAACAGGTACAAGACATCGTCTCTGTCTGAGCTGCAGGTTTGAGCGTGTCGTATCCCCGATAGTGGTTATAAGAAATAGTCACATTGGTCATTTTCATACTGAGCCAATATCGTTCCTAGATGGAACAATGTATCTAACTCATACTATTACCTTCCAACCATCATGTAGGCAAGAGCCTAGATTGCATTTGCATAATGTGTTACCCAGTAAGCTTTCTGTTTGCGCATTTGGGCGATTAGTAGTAGTCTCAGTGATATTATACTTTAATATAATTGTTGATTGATATATTGTGTATTTAATTGTTGATTAATTAATCGCCGATTTTGGCATAGTCCTATTATTGGAATTGATTTAATTAAATTAGCTTCCTTTGGGTGTTTTGAGAGTTTAAGCGATATGATCATTATTGGATTTATTTAATTTGGGAAAATTACCTTCTTGGAAAAAGATCTTTATGTTTTTGAAAGTGAAGTTTTTATTCATTTTCTTTTTGTGAGTTTGAGAATTTGCTCCAACTCTTTGTGGAGAAATTCGTTTTCTGTTTATTGGGAGCAGCTCGGGCGTCTGATTTTTGTGGGCATTGGCTCATTGGAACCATGGCAAGATTGCTACAGTTTGCTAAGAATTTCGTCCGCGTGTGGCGAGCCTTCATTTATATCTCTTTGTTTTAGTTTTTCACCTATTTGAGAGGTAGGGCTTCTTGTATTTTAATCTTTTCTCAGTTATTTCAGTTGATGTTTGTTTGTAATTGCATTGTGAGATGGTCAATAGTGATTTCCCCACATTTCCTTATGCTTTTAACACCTGATTGGGCTTGTATGAGTAATTAGGATTTTGATTGTAAAAATTTTGTCGTTAGGCTGTCCGTTTTCTCCCATGGAGTCAGATTTCATATTTTATTGAATTTTTGGGTTAGTGGGACATTAAGGGCCAATGGGTTTTAATTTTGTTCCGAGATATTAAGTTTCATTTTTGGGTATTTTCATGGGCGCATCGTTTTGTGTGAGCCCCAGATTTGTCTGTCACCATGTTGGGCATGTTTTAAATGTTGACCTTGATTGTACTCCATGATTGTGGTAGGGACGCACAATTGGAATGGATTGAGGACATTCCGGTTATTAGTTATCACGACCCCAACCCACCATGTACCTCTAAATTGATGATTTTTGCACCTTGCCAGCTATTGTCGGGATTTGGAATTTCAATGCTTTTGGGGCTTTTTGAGCTTTCCTCATGTTCTAACGAGATGGTTGATGGAATCCATCAGAATCCGTGCTTTTGGAAAAGTGGCCACTCGAGCAAATTGATATTTGTACTTGGTTTTATGTTTGCTTGGTTTTCATGCCTTGAGTGTTCTAGGAGTGAATTGTCCTCCTGATATTGCTTTGACTGTTTGTTGGTATCTTGTTATCTACGTCCTTGGTGTAGACCAAGTAGACAGTATATATTATGCTTGAGTTTGTATTTCTGAGAGTTGAGCCTTCATATTTCACTTTACTAGGTTTTCTCATCGTGCTCTATATGCAAAGATCTATTCACAACTCATTAAACCCTAGAGTCATGCGGAGTTCTCTATTCTTAACATGAGCCATTTTATCTATTGGCAGTGTTCAGTGGAACTTAGCAGGCTACTATTCCTCTCATTGCATTGACTTTGAATATTCATAAACCTTTCTGAAGGATTTGAGCACGAGGCCTTTAAGTCATCAACATTTCATACAATACATACCCTATTCTTACCATGCTATCTTTGTCCATGTCTCTTTGGATTTGCTCCCTACAATTTTCTATTTTACGGATTGGATCAGGCTAGCCATTTCACAACTTGTCTTAACTTCATCACCAGTAGCTGCGTTGCATTGGATCTTACCTTAATTCTTCTGTCATAAGACATCCCTGTGATCACCTTTGTAGCAGTCGCAAATATTACCTATGACTGCTGATAGCTAACAAAAAAATGTTTTCTCCAAGTTAACGGAAATGTGTAATCTGTGTTCTTCTTGAATGACTCGCGATGTCGCCAACTATAAGTACGTGTCTTAGAGGAATCCGCAGACATTTTAATACACTATAGACTTCCATGCAATTCACACCAGATTCTCCTGTCTGTGTAGTTGGTGACAGTAGAGACATAAAATTCCTGATTGGTTAGATTCAATAGCTCAGCTTGATGTTATATTCTAATATGCTCAGCTTGATGCTATATCTAATAGCTCAGCTTGATGTTACATTCAATTCAATAGCTTTATGTTAGATTCAATTCAATAGCTCAGCTTGATGTTATATCTAATATGCTCGGCATCCATGCATGTACAAAATCACAAAGTGTAATGTTCAAGTCACAGATAGCAAATTCGTTCCGCCAATATAGCACTTGGCAGTAGGTTAAGAGTGCCAATCGCTAGCAACTAGCAACTACCTCAGAACTATAATCCATTATATTGCTAGTTATTAAACAAAACATGATTTCTTCTTATCTGCAAAACTTTTGCCAGCAATCAAATATAGCAGTACATTGATACTTGGGCCCATAACAATGTGGATTGGGTTACACAATAATTTGCAGACCTAGAATTTGGAAGTCCCTCAACA
>MU227923.1:433956-445600 GCA_018584345.1 Thuja plicata | reverse complement strand
GATAATATATCAACGGTTGAAGGTTTATTTCGGGACCAAACGTCTGGAATGAAGCCTCGACATTGTTCAAGTGTCCGGAATGGTGACACGTTTCTGTCCAGCGTGTATCACTTAAGTTGCAGTAGATTGTATATTACTATATTGATGTCTTGTCACTGTTAATTACAATTTACAATTGGCCTTTTCCATCGGCTAAGCGGCTTCGCACGCATTACAGGATATGCCACAGTCCACTAGCAGTAGTACTATTAGTCTTAATTACAATTGGCCTTTTCCATCGGCTAAGCGGCTTCACACGCATTAAAGGACAATGGACGGGGTTAGTGTTTAATTACTATGAAGAAGGCTCCTTCTTTCCAGCATGTTTCAATAATGAACCTCATATATCTTAAATAGACAACTGCAAATAAATCATTTTCATTTTGGCGAATCAGCCGACCGGTACATATGATAAGAACTAATATTTGGCGAACCCCGCGTAATTTCAAGCAATTGAGTGGGCGAATAGGGCGGGAATTTGGGACCCCATTGTGTGTGATGCATGGCGAATTGGGTCCTAGGACAAATAAAAATTTCACATAGGAAAATGGGAATTTGGCAAATGATGATCGTCAAAAGAGACACTCAATTAATTCCGTGGCGAATAAGAGTAAACATTAAAGAGAAATATGGGCGAAGAACCCGAGTACCAAACTGAAATTGCGTAATCATAGTGGCGAACGTTCCGACCGTGCAATATGACTATTTTATAAAATCTGGGCGAACCAGTCAACTAGTATACGGTGTTTTTTTTTGCCAATTTCTATAGCCCGATCGAGACATATTCGCCAATTGGCGAATAATCGCCACTAAAAAAATCCCTGTTTATGATTTCAAATCTAATATATATGCATAACTAAATTATAAATTACAAAGCTAAATCAAGGAAAGGTAGAGTGCTTGAATTCACTTTGTACAATTATTTTTTTGCTTTTGAATGATCCTAAGAATAGGTGGTGTTTATGAAGATGTATGGAAGATTTGTTGAGTTGTAAGTGTTAGTTTCTTACAATAATAATTTTAGTAGGTTAGTTTTTCTACTTACACTTATATCTAGACAAACTTCTATATATTCCTCTACCACATCAAAATTTACACAATACTTGTATTTAAAAGCATTCAATGTGCATTCATTCATACAATTATCAAGGTTAAAATATATTCTAGGAATACTTTGTTTTAATAGAGTAAAAAGAACCCAATTCTATATCAAATCATTCTAAGATATCTACATATATGATTGTTCTTTGTTGAACATCCACCTAATTGTAAGTATCTTAAAATAGGGTTGACTATAAAGAACTTAAACATCACTTGATTCAACTTAATGTTTTATTATACCTTACTTAACACTAATCATGGTAAAGCAAATATTAGAAATAAGGATGAAATATATCACTATAATCTACAATGTGGACGATCATTTCTATGAATTTTAGTTCCCATTTAAGACATTTTTTCATATCTAAGACATATTAAAAAGAGTATTCATTTCTAATACAAGAACATCTAGAATGTACAAGACAACAAACTTTACTCTTCATCATAATTCTCACACATAAAATGTTATATTTTTCACAACTACTATCTTATATTAACATTTATTAATACAAGATATATATAATTCTATTATTTAAGCTTAATTTTTATATTTATTTTAACTTTTAATTAATTAACTTCAATAATATATTTTAAAAATTATATTTTTATTTAAGCTAATATCATTTGTAATTCAAATACCTCAATTCAAATTTAAACTCCTTGAATAGAAACATCTACCCAGCTATTAGATTGTACATTAACTACATAGACAATACATCCTTAAACCATCAAATTTAACTAATTTTTTTATAAACAAATAACACTTTACCAATTAAACTCCATAAACCATCTACTTTTACAATTTAATTAAAAAATTAACTAACAAATGACACTATTAATATAATTAAAATTATAGCAACCTTCTCCATGAGAAAATAATAATAATAATATGTCAAGCATTTTTGTATTTATTATATTTTTCTATTACTAATAAATAATTAGAAGTAACAAAGTAATTTATAAGAAGATTCCAATCTTCAAACATTGGAACTCATACTTCACAAACAAAAAATTAAGTTAATCCTACCTTATAATTAGAAAAAAAAAAAATAACCACTCATAAAAGTCATCCAAAATACAGTCACTTATACCTAAATTCAAATTCTAATCTTGAAGGAATCCGCCTATTATGACACGTTTTCCAACATGTCTCTCATTTTTTTTTTCGAATAATGTCTCTGATTTGTTATTAGTCAATACACTGCTGATTGTCTTCCCTATGGTGGGGGACTACTACAACTCCATTGGGTAAACCTAAAACTTATGAGGCATGATGATGTAATGTATACGCCATGAATTTTTAAAATGTCCACTTAAACAAGATGATTGGGAAAATTCATTGAGTATTGAGCAACGAGGTAAAGTGGAGACAAGATGTGTACCTTGTGTAGGAATGCCTAGGTGCAGATGGGGACATATCCACTACACTATGAGAGCTTCACTTATGCTATCTAAATACTTTGTTTTCTTAATGAATGCCATTCTTGAATGAATTACACCCTTTGTTGGGGACCTTTTCCTTTATTATTATTATAATTGGATAATTATATTAAAATATACACAGGGGATAATGTCCTAAATATAATGATTTCAATTTAGAAGGGGTTAGTTTTTTAATATATAAACAATTTAGTGTATTTTGCAATTGATGATTAGAATAAATAAAAACAGGATTGGATTTGTATTGTTGAGATTATGAAAGATATATTGTAAGATTAGGCATGTCTATAATCTGGTCCAAGGACACTTTCTTAATTAGAGGTTTGGTTCTCAATTAATGTAACTTTTTGTATTTTATTCTTGGCTTTGATATTTATATGTGGAACTAGGGTTGTGTTGAAAAGCATAATGAGATTTGTTGTATTCGGGAGGAAGATTTGTGACTTCCTTGATAATGAGGCAAAACCCTTTTCTGATAGAATATCAAAGAGACTTTAATTAAGAGATGTTTATAATGTCAATGTTGATGTATTGCTTTTATGTTGATGTATATGATTTTTTAAGGCTTTATGATTATATCCTATGAGTTACAAATGACCTAAAACTACTTAGAAATATGAGATCTTAAATGCTAATCTTGAGGTATTTTTGGTGTTCAACCTACATGCAATGAGAAAATTTATGAAAGGATTGAGTCATGGTGGTAGATTTTGAGTTTTTGGAAGTAGGGATGGATAGGCCATAATGTACCTTGGTCCAAGAGATATGACTACACATGTGGCCTAGTCTAAAGAATGAAATGCTCCATCTAAAAAAACCTTTCCACCACTACAAATAGAATCATTCTCTTTCTACATGCATGACAATGTAATTACTAAAGGCATCGACTATCCAGCCATATCATTTGATATGGCTGGATTGCATCTCTAGTATCATGCATGCCATTATCGTACTGTCGCGTTCATGGGCAAAACATTACCATGTAGTTTTAAATGGGGAATGTCATGGTGTAATTAAAAAAATTCAAAGTTTTTACTCTTAATTACTTTTTATGCAATTTGATTTTTCTCAAACAACTTGTTCTCCAAGGGATTTTATGATTTTTCTCAAACAACTTAATTACTTTTTACATGGAAATATTATGTAAGAATTTGATTTTTCACTTTCTAAAATAATTTATTTTATTTCTTTTATAAATTTGTATCCCTTTTTTTTCTTATTTTAAATAGTCATTAATAAAATAATAAATATAATATATTAATTTTTTACGAATACTTATATGTTTAAATGTTTAAATTTTTATTTATTTTAATAATTATTATATTATAACATATAATATATTATGTGTCTATTTTTTGGATTCGATTGTGTAAATAATACATATGGATTGTGGAAATATAATAGCTATGATATAATATATTATTAAATAATTTTAAGATATATATTATGTGAAATTTTAATAATATTATTATTTAACTTTTAAAAATACATAGTAATTTTTTAGTAAACATTATTATTATTGAAATATCATTTTATGGTTTAATTTAATATTTTTTATACTAGTAGTTGTTTCTATTGTCATAAACAACTCATAATTGAATGAAATGTCTTTAATTTTAAAAAGTAACAAATCATGTGATGACCATAACACACCAATAAAACATGGCTTAGTACATAGGTATATGTCTCACTTTTATTTGGACTATTTTGGAGACCTTTCAGAAAGCATACTAGCATCATATTTGATGATGTAGCCCGAAAATATAAGTTATAAAGAGGGGAGTGATTTGAAATTTAAGCACAAAAATAAGGTGCTTAACCAATAAATCCTCTCCACTAACTAAAATGTACTAACATTACAAGTTAAATAATGGTAATGTTAATACCTTCTAGTTAAGGGGGATGATCTCTTGGTTGAGCACCCTAATTTTGTGCTCAAATGTCAAATCACTATTAATTTTTTTCAACAATTTACTTGTCAAATCTCTCACTTATAACTAAGGTTTCAAACCACATCATCAAATATATAATTTCAAAAATAAATATATTTATTAAAAACTTATTATATTATATTAATAAATAATAATATGATGCGAGAGCATCTTGGGTTCTCGCCAATCTTGCATCAACCAAAAATATTTGTTTTCTATTTTCATGTTTGATTAGTCTCTAAGTTTCTTTTTGTGTTTGTTTGGTTTGGATCTTTTGCAGTTGCGATCGTTACAGCATGTTCATGGCATCACGATGGAACTTTCCCTAGGTTTATGCTTCATTTGGTTACTTCGCGCGTGAGATCTTGCAAATTCTTGGCAGGACTTAACTGTTCTTCATGTTTTCCAGCCAGATTGTGTTTTTCGATCTCGCGAAGGAATTTCCTGATCGGCAAAGCTTAACAACTCATTTCTCGATGGTATTATGATTATGGCCAACCTAGCTACTTGAGGGATCGCGATTCATATTTATTTCATTGGAAGGAGATCATGATGATTTGGGTCCTGACCTATATTTTATATTATGTTTTCTTTCTCATTAGGAAATGTGATCTTTCTAGGCCGACCTAATTTTTGCGAAGGCTTTATAATCAATCTAATTGTTCCTAGTAAGGCAGTAGTTGACATTATCAGGATAGTGCACGCATAAAATCTATCTTCCTACTGGTAAATGCTAAGGATTTTCTAACGATTTATGATTTTAATTAGGCATGTAAGTCTAGCATGTATGACTATATGTTGCAGATCCTTTGTATATTCTTTTGTGAAGATAATAAGGAAGATTGATCTCGCATTTCTCTCTATCGTTACTTTTTGTTTCTATTGTGTGACTCATGTTGCAAGGATAAGAGAGATCTCTTTGAGTTCCCTCTATCCTTAACTACACCAAGTGGTATTAGAGTGAGTTTTTAATTCTATTGAGGAAGATCATGATTCTGGAGCTTGCAAAGTCCTAGATTGATTTTATGTGGGATGGTAGAGAGAGTATCTGACCCACAATTGTAGAGGTTTCATGTAAGATGGCTCATAGAGGAAATGCTAGAGGTGCAAGGAGAGATGTAGATCCAGTTGTGTTGGATATGTTGAGAAAAATTACAGCTAGATTGGAAGTTGTAGAGATGGCCCAGAGAAGAGGTCGACATATTGAGGATGTAAGTGATGATGAAGAAGAAAGAAATGAAGAAGCAGTTGAAGGAGGTGAAGAGCAACTTGATCCTGAACTTGAAAAATGAGATGATAGGTTTATAAAATCCCTAACTAGAGTGAATACAAGACCACATTTTAATCCACCTAATTATGATGGTAAATTGGATTCAAATGAATTTCTAGATTATATCACAAAGATGGAAAAATACTTTGATTATGAATGTACAGATGAAGATAAGAAAGTGAAGTATGCTTGCATGAAGTTGAGAGGACATGCATCTTTATGGTGGGAACATTCGCAGACTGGTAGACAAAGAAGAGGTAAGGATAAAATAAAATCATGGGATAGAATGGTGAACAAATTAAAAGGTAAGTTTTTACATGTTGATTACCAAGTAAGCTTGTTTAGAAAGTTGCAGAATCTAAAGCAAAAAGATCTTAGTGTGAAGGAGTATTCTAAGGAATTTTATAGGTTGGATATCATATCTGGTCATACTAATGATGATTCTAAAAGAGTTGCAAGATACCTGAATGGTTTGAGGACATCAATTCAAGATGAGATTAGTTTGGTTAAATTACAAAGTGTAGAGGAAGCCTACCAATATGCCCTAAAAGATGAAGAGAATTTGAACAAGAGGCATGAAAAAATACAAAGAGGAAGAGGTTGAATATTTCAGGAAGGAAGAACCTCGAATGGTGGAAAATCTTATTTAGATCATAACAAAGGAAAGAGAGAGTTCAAAGAGGAAAATTCATACTGAAGAGATGATAGTAAATTTTAGAGAGGAAGTGGATCTGGTAGCTATAGAAGGGATACCAAAAGAGTATTTAGGGGAACATGTTTCAAGTGTGTTTGAGAAGGACACTGATCCTTTGAGTGTACTCAAGGTAATTATGAAAAAGGGATAGAGAATAAGGGTATATTTGCTTATGTAGAGAAGGAAATTCTGGAATCTTTGAATCAACCAAAGGATGGTGAAGCCCTAATGGTAAGGAGAGCCCTATGTCATGAGGAGCCAGAATAAGAACCATTGCTAAGAAGAATTGTGTTCAATACTAGATGCAAAGTAGAAGGAAAGTGTTGCAAACTGATCATTGACCATGGTAGTTCAGATGATCTAGCCTCTGAAGAGTTGGTTGACAATCAAAAGTTGTAGATATTGAAGCATTTGAAGCCTTATCAGATAGCATGGATAAAGGATGATCATAAGGTATTGGTAAGTGAACAATGCCTAGTTAAATTGAAGATAGGATATTATCATGATGAAGTTCTTTATAATATTATGTCTATGGATGTGTGTCATATCTTGTTGGATAGACCATGGTAGTATGATAGAAAATCTTTGCATGATGGAAGAAAGAATATGTATACTATTGTTGCAAATGGGATGAAACAAGTATTGTTTCCTTTGATTGAGACTTCTAAGAATAATAATTGTACCAGTGTTAGAGTTTTTTTGGTTGAAGGAAGGACATTCTTGGATGTCTTGAAGAGTGATATTATTTGTTATGCTTTGATCCCTAAGAAGTCTGATTTGGGAATAGAAGAAGAACAAACTAAGAAAATAAATGACTTTCTGACAGAGTATGAGGATATAATTTTAGATAATGTACCTGATGGATTGCCACCTGTGAGAAGTATTAGTCATTTCATGGATCTAATTCTTGTAGCAAGTTTTCCTAATAAATAAGTAGATCAGATGACACCAATAGAGAATGAGGAGTTGAATACTCAAGTGCAAGAATTGTTCAAGAAAGGATTGATCAGAGAAAGGTTGAGTCCTTGTGCGGTACTTGCAGTATTAGCACCAAAGAAGAATGGAGAATGGAGAATGTGCACTTATTCTAGAGCTATTAATAGGATCACTGTGAAATATTGATTCCATTTTCCTAGAATGGATGATATAATGGATTGTTTGAGTGCAGCCAAATATTTTACAAAGATATATCTGAAGAGTGGATATCATCATATCAGAATTAGAGAAGGAGATGAGTGGAAGACTACATTTAAGACAAATGAAGGATTGTATGAGTGCTTGGTGATACCTTTTAGATTTACTAATGCATCAAGTACTTTCATGAGATTAATGAATGAGGTATTGAATAAATTCTTGGGTAAGTTTGTGATTGTTTATCTTGATGACATTTTGATTTTTAGTAAGAGTAAGGAAGATCATTTATTTCATCTGAGACAAGTATTGTTGATTGAGGGAAGAGAAATTGTTGATAAACATCAAGAAGTATTCTTTCATGAGGGAAGAGATAGTGTATTTGGGTTTTGTGATATCTATAGAAGGATTGAAAGTGGATCTTGAGTAAGTGAAAGAAATTGTTGAGTGGCCTAAACCTGAGAGTGTTGGAGAAGTCTGATCATTTCATGGATTGGCTAGTTTCTACTAAAAATTCTTAACGAATTTCAGTTCAGTTTGTAATCCTACAACTGAGACAATGAGAGGAGATAGAAAAGAATACAAGTGGACACATGGAGCCAATAAGAGTTTTTAATTATTGAAACAAAAGTTAATTGAACAACATGTGTTAGCTTGTTAATGTTTATAGCTTGAGTCGTATGATCACTAGTACATATAATATATGTTGATTAATAATAATATAATATATATGTTATATTATTATTAATCATATGAAATTTAATATTTAATATTAAATTATAATATTATTCTTAATTAATGATTGATTGATGAAACATTATAAGATTGATTAAATTATGATTAATGGGAAGAGGTGTGTCCTTTCTTATAAATAATAATAAATAGACATGTCCCATGAAGGGACGTGTCTCTCTTATCCTCATGCTCAATATTAATGAAAGAGAGATTGTTGCATTTGGAAAAAAACATACAACATAGAGTGCTATTACATTTGTGGCTATCCTAAAAACTTAACATGGTATCAAAGCCAAACTGTAAATGTAAGAGAGTAGTTTGTTGATGGTGAATGTGTGACTATCTCAGAAAATACAGTCTCGGTAAAAGGACCATATATCACAAATCCACTGTTGGATTTTTCTAAATTTCGTATATATTGGTTAAAACCTAATTTGGGATAATCTTACAGAAGCGATTAGAGAGACAATATTGGATTCAAAAGTTATGACAGAATATGTATGGGTCTATGTGAAATTTCTAAAAGCAACTTTCATTAAAGAGATATATTAATTTTTTATGATTGTGGTCAATCAATAACAAAGAAGTGTGCAGTCAAGGAAGGGTGTCTCTTTATAGAAAGAAAGAATCAATTATAGAGTGTCACCTCTCTTGGAGAAATCAAGTCATTTCATAAGAAAACATGAGAATTGTTCAACTATATAATCTAGTGGGAATTATACATTGTGGGAGGAGAATAATAAACAATGTTATATTTCCATATGAACCATCCTTAGTGGGGAGATAATTCAAAGGGGAGATATCTCTCAAATAATTTGAGAAGGTGTTTTATGATTTGATGTATATGGACCTTCATTGAAGCAACTTGTGTCAAGGATGATGAAGCACAGATAAGTATTTTTTATCCTTGAGTATTACATTTATCTACTCATTATAATCTCTCTCTTATTTGTATTTCTATACATACTATTTGCCTTGATCTTTTTTGGAGATGCTCTTGCAGGAAAAAAAAAAAAGAAGATTTATATTAGATTCAAAGGGAGTCTCACTCTTTAGAGGTAACTTTGGATGAGGAGCTAAGAATATTGATATCAGACTCAGAGGGAGTTTGACAATTCATCTTAAGAAATATTGGATGATCACCAAATTGATATTTGCTCAATGAGTTCTTCTTTGTGAGAGAAGTTCAAGGTGAAATCCCTTGTTTTCACCCTCTGCATCGAGGCATGATGGATGTCATGTGTGTGACTCCATATTTTTAAAGGGCTTACCCCCTGTGTACGTCATGAGGAAGTGATGACTTCCAAATGATTATCACTTGTATTTGTAAGAGTTATTGAAAGGTGACGATCTTACAATAACTTGACCTTCTATTGTGATAGACATCGTGTGATGGATAAAAACAGATCACAATAGATGATTTCCTGCATGGTGGATTCAGTTCCTTAAATAGACCATTGAACTTCTATTGTGATAGACATCATGTGATGGCTGAAACAAATCACAATAGATGATTTCCTGCATGGTGGATTTAGTTCCTTAAATAAACCATTGACCTTCTATTGTGATAGACATCGTGTGATGGATGAAACAAATCACAATAGATGATTTCCTGCTTGGTGGATTCAGTTCCTTAAACAAACCATTGACCTTCTATTGTGAATCGTGTGATGGCTGAAACAAATCACAATAGATGATTTTTTGCATGGTGGATTTAGTTCCTTAAATAGACCATTGACTTTCTATTGTGATAGACATCATGTGATGGTTGAAACATGTCACAATAGATGATACCTTACATTAAGGATACATTACCTATGGAATTTTTTGAGTTATGGTGAATATCATGAAACTTGATATTCTTGGTCAGACCATATCTCTGATATCATATTGAGGTGATATATAAAACAATCTTTGAGTTATGGTGAATATTATGAGACTTGATATTCTTGGTCATACCATATCTCTTGATATCACGATGAAGTGTTATCTTCTCTCTTAAAAGTAATGAATCTTTTGTGAATTGCATTTTGTTATATTTTATCTTCCCTAGCTAAGAGGGAGTGTTGATGTTTCGTGTAGCTATGGTAAGGGTCATAAGTGTTGAAACGGGAGGCCACTACACATTTTGTTTGATCATCCTCCCTAGCTAAGAGGGAGTGTTAATGTTTGTATCTTGAGTCGTATGATCACTAGAATACATATAATATATGTTGATTAATAAAAATATTATATAGGATAAAATAGATATATATTAACAATAGAACTCAATAGAATACATTCTCTGCCCTTAAGCAGCGAATTAGAGGAAGGGAGACTGCTTTTGGAGGCAGTACTGGAAATTTTGAAATATTTAGGAAAAACGCCGTCGAAAGCGTAGGCAGTACTGGAAATTTCAGAGCTTTTCTGCATTCGATTAGACAAAGGATCGGTAACAGCAATTCATCAGAAATATTTGATCTGATTGAAAGCACAAAAACAAATCATTTGCACATGGTTTGCGCAAAATAGGTCAATGGAAAAGCGAGTGGGATTTCGTATTTGACTGGATTTTTCTGGCATTTTGTGGTTTGCAGTACCAGTAGCACTGAACACGGCCCAAATTTAATGGTCATATCAATGCATTTAGGGTTTTTTCTCAGGAATGTAATTAAAATACAACTTATATCATCTATTTAAGGGCTTCCCCTCGCATCAGACTCCGCTTCCACCTCCGCACACTTCCGCACCTGGATCCGGGCATTCAGCAGCACATTGGTAACTAAGGTTTTTGTTCCATAAAAAAGTATTGTAAACAAATGCTATTGGCAGCTGTAAAGGAAGGCGCCGCAACCTGTCTGAGCATCCTCCGTGTCTGTGCAAAAATTCAGCATTGGAAAAGAATCATATGAAAAAAACTCTTCTGGGAAGGAAAAATGGCGAGCGAAAAAAAGCCTGCGAACGCACGAAAAAAACATAATACCAAAGCAGATAAATCATTTAAAAGCTCTGATCTAGGGTTTCACGTGAAGCAGAAGGAAGCAGAGGACACCAGCAATACTGGACTCTTTGGATATTGCTCTAAATGTTGGCTTTACGGGCATAAAAACATTGATTGCAGACAAAGGATTGTTAACAAAGCTAAGGATCTCCGGATAAATAAGCTTCCCGTGGAAACTAGGGCTTCCACAAGAAGCAAATTTTCAGAACACAACAGCTTTCAGCTACCTAAAGTCTTCACGGTCAGCAATTTGGATGGGCAAATCACTAGGTTTGCTAAAACAAAATATGCTTTGCAGAAAATGAACCTTCCTGGGATCGAAA
>MU227923.1:382541-396277 GCA_018584345.1 Thuja plicata | reverse complement strand
ACAGGAGTTTCTTCATTCTGGGGGGACTTTGGTGTCTCATCCCTCTCTCATGGGGGGGCTAGTTGTACTTATGGTCTTGAGAGAGTCTCTTGAGCCATTTATTTTCTGCTTTTTTCTATCTCTTTTTAGAGAGGGGTTTTTCCCACTGGATTTTCTTCTTTTTCTCTAGTTTATAGAGATTTCCTTGTATTGGGTACCTGATCAGGCCTTGTTGCCGGGACACATTTCTTGCTTTCATAGCTGTGCTAGGTTAGCTTACCCCCTGCACTTAGCTTAAGGGGGGTGTTAGAGTAATCATTAGTTTGCTTATTAATTAAATCATGTTGATTTAATTAATTAAATTATTACTCTTTAGTGCTTAAGCTTTCTCTTAGGTGCATTAATAATTAATTCTTTTATTAATTATTAATGTGCAACCTAGCTTTTTTAGGCTTTAGGGTTTTGTTCACCTTTATAGGTTGAAACTTGTAATTCTTTTTTAATTAATTCAGATTATATTTTTGCTCTCACATTTTGAGTAACTTATGAGTTCTGCTTTTTCCTCCTTCTGCTTCTCTCTTGTAATAGGTTATTTGCATGCAGGTATTCTTGGCATTCTGTGGATTTGTATTTCTCAAATCCTACAAAAAATAGATTATAGGAAATTTACCTTTGAATTTTCCTCTTCCTCTTGGTAGTCTTCTAGCCATAAGTTCTTCAAGTTCATCAAGATCTTCATCAAAAGTTTCATTATCTCTATTGACATATATTTCTTTTCCTTTCTTTGATTTATGAAGATTTAATTATGATTTATATGCAGAATCAACATGATGAGGAGTGAAATTATCAAAATTTGACAACTCAAAATCAGTAAGTCTACCAACTAGACCTTCTAGAGTTAAGTTGTTACCAGGAGTACATCTCAATTCTTGTATAGTAGATACTCTAATAACATATATAGGAAGTAAGGTTCTTAGTATCTTTCTAATAACAATATCATCACTAATAGTTCTATTAGCTCCTATAATAGAATTTACAACCTCCTTAACTCGGCTAGAATATTGAACAATAGTTTCACCATCTTGCATTCTCATTTCATCAAACTTACCACTCAAGCTTTCAGATTTGACTCTCAGTACATTTGTATCACCTCCATAGATAGTTTCCTGTGTGTCTTGCATTTCTTTTGCAGTTTTGCAATCTTTTATGTCTTCAAATTCATGATAGCTTAGGACTTATGCAATCTCTGACATTTCTTGGTTGTGTTCTTGTTTTTCTTTCATCTATTGAGCTATCATAGTTATAGGCACTGATATGTAATCATTTTTCCATGTAGTATTTTGCAGCATCTCCAATACCAGCTAGGTGAAGCTTCATCAAATTTTTCCATGCAGGGAAATTTTCCTTGTTCAGCCTCGGTACCTCCTTTTTACATCTTGATCTTTAGCTTCAAGTACCTTCAAAATTGTCTCTACAAGCACAAAAATTCTTTTATACCAATTGTTGGAATGATTTAGAATAACTAAGAGGGGGGCTAAATCAGTTATCCAAGGTCCAGATGTACCATTTGAACTTTCAAACACTTTAACCAACTCAGATCCACTTAGTAATCCACTCGGTCTTTATAGCATATAATCAATAATATAAACTTGCAGTTTACTGTCCTAATGTAACCAACTTGCAGAATAAAACTATTAACAGTACAACACATCAAATAACATTCACACAAGTATGACACCAAGATTTAACATGGAAAACCAATATGGGAAAAACCACAAGTAACATGCTACCAAATTTTCACTCTTCTGAAGTGAGCTCTGTGAAAAGCCAACCCTGTTAAAGGTTACAATACACATTGCTAAATGTGACCCGATTAAAGGATTTAATCACCCTGTTAAAAGTGAGCCTTGTTAGAGGGCTTAGACCATTCCATTAGAATGTCACCTTGGTTAAAAGATTTAACAATATGACTGTTAGGTCAACCTTGTTTAAAAGGATTTTGCAACTGATATAATGGTTAGAAAGTAACAACAAATTGTGATTTGAAACATACAACTCACTTTGCAAATACAAATCCAATTATAGCTCAAATGATAATACATTGATTGGCCTTCATTTTCATCTCTATCACTCAAATCTTCATGGAAATCCTTCAAGAAATCACCACTGTGCAGTCCTATGATGCTCTTTAGCCTTATCTTGCTTAGGTTTTCCAATCAACTGAATTAACCTTATACCTCACATACTTAACCTGTAATTAGGTTAATCTTATACCTCTCTAACTAGGTAGCTCAATCTTTTGGTAGTTAATCATCACCGTAGATCTTAGGGTTAGGTCAGATCCAATGAATCCTTCCATCATTTTGTTTCCATCTACATTGTAGAATACATCCCAAAACTCCTCTTGGATCCATACATAATAATGGCTAAACATATATTAAATGCTCATTTAATTCTCCACAATAATCATCCTTATATTAAACACACTTTACATATCCCAAGAAAATCAATTATGTCGGCTAGGATCTCAAATCTCTCTCAAAATGGCATAATACTAACACTCGGTCAATACTGTGTTCTTTCGCTCGGTCATCACTAGATAACTCAGTAATTTACTGACACTTGGCAAATACTGATGCTCAGTCGACACTAAATTTTCTCAGCATATACTATTTTGAACTTATGTTTCTTAATCTTTTGCTCTGTTACTCAGTCAAGACTAATCTTGTAGTCATCCAAACTTCACTTAGGCTTAAGATAAACAATATATTACCTTGTCAAGGTGTGATCTCAACAAGTACCCATTGTTGTTCCACATAACTCAACCATTTCACCAGGTCTTATTGTTATCTCTTCTTTTCAAATCTTCTTCATCAATCAATTGATATGGCACTTTATAAGATAGCAACTATCTTACTAGTTAAGGTTTGACATCAATGGGAATATAACAATTGTTTTAATTGTATTTTTCAACAAGCAGTTCCTTCTAGTTCTCTAAATCAAGAGCCAAATCAGCAGTCAAGAGGGATGAGAAAAACCTAGCCATCTCATTCCTAATATCATCATCCTTGCTCAAACTTCCATTCAGAGTGTTAAGACATGATATGCGGTTGACAACTAAATTATTTAGGGTGGTTAAATGAAAGAATCTCGAGTTTTGATCTCCTTCTTTGAGCCACTAGGTTTGGGATCTTTGCTTCTATAAGGTTTTGCCCTTATAGATAATGTCATTATATTTCACTAGAATCTCATTTTCAGTCTCCATAGAAGCTTGAGTGCATCCCTCCTCTTGGATATTATCTTGAATTTCCTTTAACTCCATTTTTATACCAGATTTAGCAACAAAGATGTCACCAAAAACATCCTTATTCCATTTCTTTACCCGATCTTTGATATACCTAAGCTTTTTGGGAACTTTAAATATGGAAATCCCATCAATCTTAGTACTCAACCATTATTTGAAACATTCCTCAAACTAAGGATGAGAAAACCACATATTTTGAATCTAAAAGGAAAATTTAACCATCATACTCTTGTACCATCATAAATTGTAAGCACCTAACATTTATGTACAATTTCATGATTGTTTAGCACCCAGCTTAGTATGCTTTCATAATATGACTTCATATGGAACTTAATAGACACCTAGATTCAAATATTAGTCCTCTATCATTTCAATCTTGATTAAAATTGAGGTAGGAACTCATTTCTAAGTGTGCTCCTCTATTTTTCCTCCTATCCAATAATTTATTTCATCACCTAGGCCCTATGTTACCATTTGCGACCTTCGTGTTTTGTCCCAATCTTAGAATTAGTTGTACCTTGTAATCTTGCATCCCCTGATTATCCAAGATATTTGGTTCTATTTTAAGCCTCAAGTGAGTGAAACATAACAAATTGTGTGTTGTGTTCTTGGGAACATAATGTTGAGGGTGTTATGTTCCCTGAGGTTTGGACTAGAATCAGAACCAAGGCCTTGTATTGGTGATTTAGTGGGGTATTCAGATTATAGTCATCCTTCTTGAGTTTTAACCCCCAAGATGTTGTCATAGGTATATAAACACCCTATCTCTCCTAATTTTGGTAAAAATAATTAGGATTTAGCATCTATTCTCAAACATTCAAGTTCAAGGTGTTAAGGAAAGCATCCAAGCATTCAAGATCTAGAATTCTTCTCAAGCATTCAAGGTCTTCAACTCCATGGATCTAGCTTCTTTCCCTCACTGAAGGTCAAGTAAAGGAGTTTTCTATCAAGGAAGGAGATACACACATATACATTCATCCAAGTCTTCTTTCTTCTTCTCTATCAAGCTTTATGGTGAACTACAACATCCATCACATCAACTTTTATCTTTCATGATTTCCCTTTGGGTTTTTGTGTGAGTTTAAAGATAATGCATCAACATATTTGATCATATTCAAAGAAGGATTTGTATTGCCAAGGTATGACATATTCTATTGTTTAGATCTAGCCTCCTCTATATGACAACACACTTTCATTTCCTTCATTTCATTTTAATATTGATTCCAAATAGGGGTTTGAATCAGGAAAAACTCTTCATCCAACCTTATTCCCTATTTTTCTATGTGTAGGAACAGGTGGTACAACTGTCAAAACTATTCTAGAAAGTTCGGGACTTGTCAGAGTAATTGCCAAAATTTCAAGAAAAATATTGGGAACACAACAAAAAATTTCAAACTATACATGGGAAAAAAGTTCCCAGCTTGTTCTATACCCAGTAAAATCAATTGAAATTTAAATTGCAAGTTAGTTTAGTCTTCTAGATCCCATAAATGTTATTACAATTATTTATCTACTTTCTATCAATTTGTAACTACTGAATATTACCAATTATGTGTATTTATCCTTCTATTTTACATCATCATATTAATTTCAAAGCCTCAATTACCAAAGGATCATTGAATCACTTAGATATTGAATCCTACTTGAGTCTATTGAGACATCTTCCTTTTGATTATACATTACAAAAATAGAAACAAACCACATTGCATAACCTTTTCTTATTGTATATTTTGGTGAACTTAAGTTATAAAATTTCCACTTCTAATTTGGTGTTTATATTGCCTTTATCATACTTACATTAAAAAATACATAAAAAATTACATATTATTATTCACAAGATCAAGTTCATTCTTGCATTGCATGTTGAAAAAAAGTACATTTATTTTTCTTTCATACATTGTTACCGCATTTCAATTTGATTTTTATAAATGGAATTTTGAGTTTTCTTTATGATATTCAATATGTTCCTTTTCATGCATATGATGACAACTTAGTTCTTAATGTCATCCATTCCCATAGTATACCCCCTCCCAAACTTGATCCCACCCCTAAGGACATTTTGATGTAAGAAGACATTATCACCACCTCTTTTTAGGATCTCCCTCCTTTGAAAGAGGCCTTTAAGAAAAATGAAAATATTTCTACTAAAATTCCCCTTCCTTATAAGGATCATTTATGCAAAATTATGGTATCATGACTATTTCTCAAAATGACCCAATACTTTATATGCATTTCCTTGATATTTCTTCTATAGATGAGGCTTTAATGAGTCATGTTTGTCTCTCTCCTAAGGATCTTCTTAATCATAGGGATATTTTTAATAAATAAAATGGAATTAAGTCTCTTAAGGACACTCTACCTTTGCTACATCCACATGACACATCTTCCATAGATGAATAATTGGTGAATCCCACTTTCACCTCTTCTAAGGTATCATTTTCTATGAAGACAACTTTAATCCTCATATGAATTTCACATTATAGAGTAGCAAACTTTATCCTTCCAAAGGTATCTTGGTGCAAGAGAATAAGCATGTTCCCTCTCTAGATCTTCCTTCTTCTCCTCCTTTTCATAACCATCAATCTCTTTGCAAACAAGATGATGTTATGCATTTAATTCATGATCTATTTCCGAACATACCATTGACAGAAGATAAACACCTAGCTAATAACACCTCTAATAAACCTACTAAAGTGAATGTGAACAATTTTTATGGGATTAAGAATTAACTTATAGAGGTAAATCCCCCTACTATACATTCATACACAACACTTTTTCATCAAAGCCTTTCACCTTCCAAACCAAACACATCTCAAAAAATTGGATATAACATGATTCCTACACAAACCTATAGTGGACAAGATCTTGTAAATATGGACCAAGTCCCTATAGATCCTCCTCCTTCACAAGCCACTAGATTTACACCTCAATAAAATGTTGTTCCTAACCCTTTTTAGGACTTCATCACTCATTTATTTGTCTAAAAAAACACATCTCATAATGTCACCATAGAAATCTAAGAGCTCAGAGATATTGCTACTATTAATGTAATACCCTAGCATTCCTTTCTCTATTATTTTTTTCTCCGTCATGTAATATTAATATCTTACAACATTGGAGGATTTTTGTTTTTCATGGTGTTCATTTTGGGCAACATAGAAGTTCATTTTATCTTTCCTTCCTCTTTGGGGGAAATGCCTCTCTCTATCTTCTTCATTTCTCCTTCTAAAGGATATATTATATCTTTTTTAGTTGAATATTATATACTATGACACCCTTCCATACAAGGAATTTTGTGTTAAGGTTCTGTCTCTTTAAGGGATTGATATCCTTTCTTTAAAACCTCTTCCTTTTTTGGGAGTGTCTATCTCTTGTAAAGGATTTTCCCACTAAGTTCGTATAATGTGACATCCTTTGTCTTTCTCCTGCTTGGGACTCATTTATCTCTTTGTGGGTTTGCATCTTTTATAGTGGTACATTCTTTTTAGTATGATATTATTTATTTCATGCAAGGATTCATCTTTTTTGTTTAAAATCTTTTGCATACCTCAAAGAGCATGTCTATTATAAACAATCTTCCACTTAGGGAGTGTATGGTTTCTCTCTTCCTCTCCAAAAGATCCATTATCCCTTTGTTGAATTTTTATTTTATAGCATGACTTCTTTCCTTACAAGGATTTGTTTGTCTTATATTAGTATCTACTCTTTTTATGGAGATTTACATCCTTGTTCATAACTTACTCTTACTTGAAAGAGCATATCTATTATAAAACATCTATCACCTAGGATTTAGAATGTGTTATATTTCCCCTTGTATTTACTCTTGGTGGAAAGGTCTCATTTTATTCTTTCCCTTTTTAAGGATCCACTTTCCTTGGTATAGTGGTATTTTTTATCACATAACATTATTTTCTTATATGGAATTGTTTTTTTGATTCAGAATTCTCTCTTATGCAAGAGGTGTGTATCCTTGGCCACAACCTCTTCCTTATTTGGAAAAATATGTTCATCCTAAACAAATTCCCTTACTTGGAGGCTTAAAGTGTGTCATTCTTCATCAATAATCCCTTTTTTATCTAGCAATAGGGGGGTTAAAAAGGTTGCATTCTTGTTCTCCTTCCCTCTTTGTCTTGAAGATGTTATCTTTGTTCAAGAACTCCTCTTGAAGGTAGATGTCTTGTAGACAATATATTTAATTTTCAAGGGTCTTTTCCCACTTGCAGATATCATTTCATAATTATCTATTCCTTGGCTATCAAAAGTCTCCACTCTTTTCTAAGGTTACAACATTCATTGTTGATTTTAAGTATTTCACCCTGTCGTTGGAGGTAGGTATCATTGTTCTCTTTTCCTTTTTATGCCACCATATTCATATGTCATCATGATAAGGAGGGGTCATACATATGGCCTCATTGTACATTATGCAGCCTTTTGGTCCTTAGACTGACTATTTCTTTTCAATCCACATGGAAACTATGTTTTTTGTAAGATTGATCTTGTAAGCTGCCCCGTGTGCAAAATCATGTAAGTTTCCCTATGCGCAAAATTTTGCAAGACACCTCTTGCACAAAATATCAAAGCCACCCTATGAGAGAAATTCCATAAGCCATGCC
The DNA here is from genome assembly GCA_018584345.1 of Thuja plicata. Lineage (NCBI taxonomy): Eukaryota > Viridiplantae > Streptophyta > Pinopsida > Cupressales > Cupressaceae > Thuja > Thuja plicata. Next base: position 388,381 of record MU227923.1, on the reverse strand, counting down.
ATGCACAAAATTTTGAAGCCGCCTCATAAGAAAAATTTCAAAGATGCCTTGTGCATAAATTTTTTAAGGTAGAATTGACTAGAATAATGTATCTTGCTACACCATTAATTCTCCTTTTATCTCTCTTTGGGATGAGTGGAACTAGGATTACAAAATTCTATCATTTCTACTATTTCCTCCTCTCTTCTCCCATGGATCACCTAACATAACATAACTTGCTAGATTGACAGATTCATGGTTAACCTCTCTTCTTTCCATGCTCTCATAGCTTTTCTAGTGGGTCAGATCATGGAGTGTTGTTCATCCTTGGCATATTCTCTTTCTTTTTCCACATGATTACTTGTTCTCTTGCAATAGCTTTCCAAATGTGATGCTAGTGGTTGGGACATTTCTCGATCGAGGTATCTTCAAATAGTTGATTTGGAATTTTTTTAGTACTAACCTATTTTTGTTTTTCCCTTTTGTCTTTTTCTTTTTTTGTGCCCTTGTATGTGGTTGTTCAAATTTGGATCCTTTTTGGGGGGGCTTGTATCCTTAAACTTAGTGATATCTTATCTCTTTGCATTTTACTCATGATCATCTCTCTCTACCCTTCTTCTCTCTCATTTCCTTTACCATGAGCATGGGCTTGTATCATAATCCCAATAAAGTGAGGGTTAAATGTACTATAATAAATTATAAGCACCTAACATGTGCGTATAATTTTATGATTTTTTAACACCCACCTGAGTATGCTTTCATAGTACAACTTCATATGTCACTTAATGGACACCTAAATTCAAATATATGTCCTCTATAATTTTAATCTTGTTTAGAATTTACGTAAGCCCTTATTATAAGTGGTCTCCTCTATTTTTCCTCCAATCCAATAATTTATTTCATCACCTAGGCCCTATGTTACCATTTGTGGTCTTTGTGTTCTGTCCCGATCTCAAAATCAACCGTACCTTGTAATCTGACATCCCCTAATTAACTAGGATCTGTGTTTCTATTCTGAGCCTTGATTGGGTGGAACATAATTCCTTGGGTTTTGCATTCCTAGGAACATATCACCTAGGGTGTTTTTCTCCCCAGTGTTTGGACTAAAATTGGAACTAGGGTCCCATATTGGTGATTTAGTAGGGTATTTAGATTTTTAGTATGCCTTCTTGAGTTTTAAACCCCAAAATATCATGAGAGGTATATAAAAACATAATCTCTCTTCATTTTGGTAACAAAAATTAGGATTTGGCATCTATTCTCAAGAGTTCAAGTTCAAGGTGTTAAGGCAAGCATCCAAGCATTCAAGATCTAGACGTAATCTCAATCATTCAAGGTGTTCTTCACCATGGATCTAGCTTATTTACCTCATTGAAGGTCAAGTAAAGGAGTTTTATATCAAGTAAGGAGATACACACACATCTACATTCATCCAAATCTTCTTTCTTCTTCTCTATCAAGCATTGTGGTGAAATACAACATTCATCACATAAGGTTTTGTCATTGATGATTTCCTTTTGAGTTTTTGTGTTAAGTCAAAGATATTGAATCGACATATTTGATCATATTCAAAGAATCATTTTAATTTCCAAGGTTTGATATGTTCTAGTTTTTATATCTATCCTTTGCTATATGAAAACACGCTTTCATTTCCTTCATTTCATTTCAAGAACTTGATTCCAAATAGGGTTTTGACTAAGGAAAACCCTTTCATCCAACCTTCTTCCTTGTTTTTTATATGTGTAGGTATAGGTGGCTTAGCTATTGGAACTATTCTAAAAATTTCAGGACCTATCAGAGTGACTCTCAAAATTTTAGGCATTTTGTACCTTCCGAAATCACTTCAAATTTAAATTGTAGGTTAGTTGAGTCTTATGGATCCCATTAAGGTCTTTACAATGGTTTATCCACTTTCTGTCAATCTATACATCCCGAATCTTGTCATTATTTCTTATTTATCCTTCTATTATGCATCATCATATCATCATATTCATTTTAAATCCTCAATCATCAAAGGATCATTGAATCACATAGATCTTGAGGCCTACTTGAACCTATTGAGACATCTTCCTTCTAATTGTACATTAGGAAAAGTGGAATAATCCACATTGCATAACCTTTTCTTATTGTACAACTCTCAACCTTATACCCTATATCCTACATGCTATTACCTAAATTATATACAAGGGATGGGGAAGTGATGAGCTAGAGTGAGGAGAGATAATAAAAAACAAAGAGAAAGAAAAGGATAAGGAGGGAGGGAGGAAGACGTATAAAGGGATTGATTGAGTGAACTAGAGAGGGGAGAGGTAAAGATATGAGGGAGAGAGAATAAAAAGAGAGATACATTCAGAAAGAGACAAAGAGAGATAAGGAGGCAGAGACAGGTGGAGAGGGTGAGAATTAAATAAAGAGGAGAGATATATAGAGGTGAGAGACTTAGAGCTTAGGGACATAGGAGTGATTTCTAGAGGTGAGAGAGATAGAGGGTGAGAGAGATGTGGCTAATAAGATAGGGATGGAGATGTATAGAAGTACATATGGAGGGGGGACAGACCTAGTGATGAGGAGAGAGAGGTGGTGATTGAGAGAGTGGAGAGAAAAAATAAGAGAGGAAGAGAGAAGAAGAGAGAGGGAGACAAGGATAAAGATGGGTTAAAGGAGGGAAGGAGTAGTAGAGATGGAGAGAGGGTGGGAGAGACCTAGAGATGGGAGAGAGAGGTGAGACAAAGAAGAGAGGTACATTGCAAGGTCTATAATTTGGGGGAGATAAAGAGAGTGAGAAAATAATGATAGGTGCATGTTGATTACTAAAATTTTACTAATTCTAAAAATCTATATGATCTTCTAAAACCTATAATATAAATTATAACTTTTAGAGATATGAAGCCTATCTCAAAAATTTTGCCAATATTGCATGAAATATAACTTAGAGTATGAAAAAGGTAAAATACATATTGAAATGTGACGTATATATTCTTGTTAGAAGATTTAGTTTGAACCATTTAATCAAATTATGAGAGAGAGAGAGAGAGAGAGATTTATAATATAAAATATTTAGTAAGTGCTAAATATGGTGCACTCCATATACGCTTGGTGTGATTAAGCCTATTGGTGTGCACCATATATGGCATGCACAAAAGTGCTTAATGAGGGCCAAAAAGTAACATGGAAACCTTTTGGCCCCCCATATTAGCGCACTTACCAATTATCTACTCGAAAGTTCAACTCAATTTATCACTACAAGAGCACATGTCGATCATCATCCATTAAATATCCTTCTCATATGTTTTTGTTATAACATATATTAAAAATGGGTTTGCACATGAATTCAGTCACACTACATAGATCTCACTACTCAAATACAAAAGGGACATAACCCTATGGAAGGATCATTGCCTTACAAGATCACTACAATGATCAATCTGAAGTTTTTGAATTGTATAATGACATATACACTATACCTAGGTCAGTTCCAATGAAAGACAATAAAATCTTTGTTCAAGTCCTCACTGCCATGTAAAAATGAGTGATTCAACCCTCTACAGATCTAAAAACATTCTCTCCAATAAATCACACATGTTCGCGACATAATATTTTGCCCTAAATATATGCAATTTATCAACCTTGGAAAAAAAACAAGGTTGACTCAACCTCAATTTCAAAATCCAATTCCACGTGCCAAAAAATGAAAATGAAAATTCATGTTTTACTACCAATACATAGCAAGGACCCTTATCAACAACCTCAAGCAAGTGACACTTTCCACAAATCACACCTCGAACTTCAACAAAATATTTTACAGATCAAGTCAGCCAAGAACATGGAGAAAATTGTCACCGACTGAAAAATACCTCAAACTAATCACCGCAACTTAAGTGAACCACTAAATTAGTAGAAAAATATTTCAAGGACATCCATAGGAATCATGAATAGTAAAAAAACATCTAAACCCATCCAAATCATCAGATTTGTCAGCATCTCTCATGTCGAACCTCACAAGCACTATCAACACCCTCTAATACAACTAAAAAATGCCTTGCAGATCTCAAGTAGATGAACCCTTTGAATTGAGGACAAATCAGGATGTCCCAAAAGTCTACCTAGATACACAAATAAAAATATCAACCTAGAAGTTCACACCGAACCTATTTATGTCACACTGTCGACACTTCCAGACAATGTAAGAGCTAGTCACCATACTTAACCTCATAAATATCTAAATATTCATGCGTACCTTTGTAACTTGACATAGGCAGAGTATAGAATTTCTACAATATCTCCAAATTCCTTTGGGCAATTTTCTTTAATAACCTATCCTCACTAGACCTTTGAGCATATTACACTAGTGGCCAAACTGTCATCCAAGTTGTCCAACAGATATGTTGACATCAATGACAACACATCCAAAAAATCTATCTTCCAATACATATGTGCATCTAACCAACAATATTCCCCTTTGGTATTGATGACAATGTATGATGTGAAAAAATAGAAATCAACAACTCACCCTTTGATCCCTCAACCCAAGAATTTTTCACATGCCTTCTTCTCCCCGACATTAATGAATATATATATATATATATTGTAAAAGGAAGGAAAATGAATGTTTTATTTAGTTTTATTAGGGTTTGATTGTTTATTTCTCTAACCTTTACATTTAATTAAATTTTGATTGATTGTATATTTCAATTGTGATTAGGGAGAAGATAAGATGCTCCTCTTCTATTCCCAAATGTACAAATGGAAATCCAAGTTGATCAACCCAAAAGGAGGGCTAATGCACAAATAATCAACTATTTGGAAAAGAGAATAACAAGAAGGATCTTAAATTCTGTTAATTATTAAGTAAATATGATTTATTATAGTAATTGAAAAGGATAGGAAGAAGAACCAACCTTAAAGTATTGAAAATCAAAGAATTCTATTTTATGAGGTCTGTAGATTGTTTCTGGAAAAACTAAAGTATGATTCAGAACTGGAATGCAAAGACGAACAAAACCCAGAAATCTTTTTCCGTTCTGACACCGTCTTATGAAAAAGTTTGACCTTGACCCATAAATGTCAACCCTAACCCAATAATGTTGACCTTGACCTACACAGGTCTGACAGAGAATTTGTTCATGGAGTTTGAAAGAAAGCCAAAAAGGGTATCCAGATCTGAGTCCAAGTCCGCAGTCCTGAACCTGTACCTGCAAGAAAAAGAGGATTGTTTGTGTAAAAGTTGATAAATCCAACTTCACAGCTTGCCAAGAACTCCTGCATGCAAAATACCTGTTGCAAAGATTGAAGCCAACAACAGAAAAATTAGAAACCCTTCTATGCTCAAAAGGTGAGAGCTCAAAATGTATTCGAAGAGTATGAAAAAATCATTACAAAGTTCAGCCTTTAAAGGTGAACAAACCCTAAAAACATAAATACTAGGTTGCACATTATTAATTAAGAATTAATTAATAACACACCTAAGAGAAGCTAAAGCAACTAGAGTAATAATACTCTAACACCCCCCCTTAAGCTGAATGCAGGGAGAAAGATGACCTAGAAAAACTATGAAAGCAAGAAATGGGTCCCGGCAACAAGGCCTGATCAGGTACCCAGAACAAGGAAATCTCTGTAAACTGAAGACAAAGGAGAAAACCCAGTGGGAAAAACTTCTCTCCAAAAAAAGATGTAAAAGCAAGCAAAGACAAAAGGAATGACTTCAAGAGACTCTCTCAAAGCCAGTAGTACAATGTGTGCTGCCAACCCCCCCGAGAGAGAGGGTCAAGGATCCAAAGCCCCCCTAGAATGAAAGAACCCCTGGATCAATGAACAAACCACCATGACTCCAATGAAAAGGAGTGAAAGGAAGTGGGCACTGA
>MU227923.1:312459-332757 GCA_018584345.1 Thuja plicata | reverse complement strand
TTGTCATTCTTTATGTAATATAGGCCATAGTCATCAGTTCCTTTCAAATATCTCAGAATCCTTTTCACTGCCATCATGTGAGTTTCCTTGGGATTAGTAGAAAACCTAGCAACAATTCCAACAGCTAATGCAATATTAGGTCTATTGTGTACAACATATTGCCACTTTCCAATCCTTGATCTGTAGAGGGTTTGATTGACTTCTTTAGTATCATCATCCTTTGTTAACTTATGTCTAGTAGCCATGGGTGTACTCACTGGTTTTGACTCTTCCATTCCAAAAAATTTTAGTATCTCCTTGACATATTTAGATTGAGTGATATAGATACCATTCTTCATTTGATATATTTGTAAGCCAACAAAAAATTTAATCTCACCAAACATAGATATCTTAAATTCAGTTTGCATCTCTTTTGCAAATGTTTGGCATAACACATATTGTCCACAAAATATAATGTCATCTACAAACATTTCAGCTAATAAAGTACCTTTACTTTGCTCTATCTTCAAATACAGGTTGTTGTTGTCATTAGTTCTTGCAAATCCAATCTTTATCAGATAATTGTGCAATCTCTCATACCATGCTCTTGGAGCTTGCTTCATTCCATAAAGTGCCATGTGCAATCTACAAACCATATTCCTCTTGTTTGGGTCAACAAAACCATCAGCTTGTTCAATGTACACTTCTTCCAATATACCATTGAGGACTGCAGACTCCACATCCATCTGATAAACTTAAAAACCCCCGTAGGCTGCATATGCAAGTAAAGTTTTGACTCCTTCCAATCTTGCAACTGGGGTGAATGTTTCACCATAGTCAATTCCTTCGTCTAGTGCATAACCCTTGCATACCAGTCTAGCTTTGTTTCTTGTCACTTATCCATGTTCATTCAGCTTATTCTTGAATACCCACTTGGTACCAATTACATTTTTTTCATTCAGCCTAGGTACAAGTGTCCAAGTCTTGTTCTTTTCAATTTGTTCAATTTCTTCATTCATGGCTTATATCCAGTCTTCATTTTCCAAAGCATCTTTTACTGTTTTAGGCTCAAAATCACATAACAGACATGTACCATCTCTCAACTTGCTTCGTGTCATAACTGAAAATCCTTCCATCCAATGATTTGATCAGGATTGTGATGCCTCCTCACATACTTTGCTAGAGTAGGTTCATGTTTTGCTTCAGATTCATTGTTCTCGTTCAATGTAGGTTGATTCTATCATTCGACATCTCTATCAGATAGCTCGGCATGCACGTCTTGTTGCTCAGCAACTCCACTCTGTGACTCGATAGGTGCTAGTTGTTGCTCGACAGCCTCACTCATAGGTTCAGGTAATGCATTAGAATCTTCCTCATCTAGATAGACAAATGACTTGTAACTTTCAGGTTCTTGTGTACTTTCAGCTTCATTTATTTCTGCATATTCATCAATTCTAACATTTGCACTTTCCAAAACTTTGTTAGTATTAGAATTCAAACACTTGTATGCTTTGCTTTTAGTTGAATATCCAAGGAATATACCTTCCTCTCCTTTAGCATCAAGTTTTTCATTTTTGTTGTCCTTTAGTATAAAACATTTACTTCCAAAAAATTTGAAATATCTTACACTAGGTGCATATCCATACCAAAGTTCATAAGGTGTAGTATTAGTACCTTTCCTGACTTGTACTTTGTTCAAGGTATAGACTACGGTACTTACAGCTTCTTTCCAATATTTTTGTGCAATATTTTTCTCCATCATTAGTGTTCTTGCACAGTCCATGATAGATATGTTTCTGAGTTCAACAATACCATTTTGTGGTGGTGTCATGGGTGTGGACATATGTCTTTTTATGCCTCCGTCATTGCAGAAACTATTAAACTTATTTGAAGTAAACTCACCTCCTCTATCAAATCTCAAACATTTCAAACTTTTACATGTCTCCATTTCAACTTTTGCCAAGTACCACTTAAATAACTGGAATGCATCAGATTTTTCCTTAAGAAATATCACAGTCATCATCCTAGAATAATCATCAACAAACAGAATGAAATATCTAGCTCCACAATAACTTTTCTCTCCAATGGGACCACAGAGGTCAGTATCAACTAATTCCAGAATTTCCTATGAAGCATGAGTCTTACTCTTGAAACTAGACTTAGTCATTTTTCCTAGTTGACATTTCTTACACATAGCATTTTCAGGTTTCTTTAACTTAGGCAACCCTCTAACCTTTGTCAGTTTACTTATGATTACCAAGTTATCAAAGTTTACATGACACAACCTTTTAATCCATAACCAAACATCATTGCATTGTGCAAACAAGCATGTCTCTTCAGCTAAATCTAGATAGAACAAGTTACCTTTTGTTTGCTCGCCACTTCCAACTAGTTCTCCAGTAGCATCATAGATCTTTGCCTTCTTGTGATGGAACTCAATTCTGTAGCCAGAAGTATTCAGTTGTGCAACACTCAGTAAATTGTAGTTAAGATCATCAACCCAATAAACATTGTCACATCTGATCTTGTCAGTCAAATTAATTGTTCATTACCAAATTTAACATAACCACCTTTGCACTGATCTAAGGTCTCAAATTTATCTTTGTCACCAGTCATATGATGGGAACAACCACTGTCAATAATCCAACGATCACTTTTACTCTTATAAGAGATTAGTGCAGTTTTCTTACCATCATCAGAATCATCTTTCGTAGCAACATACACAACTTCTATATTATTGTCATCAAAATTGTCAGAATTATTGTCAGAAGCTTCTTCAGCTATATAACAAGATTTCGTACATTTGTCTTTGTAATCCTTATACTTTCTGAAGTCTCGGTCATCCTTTCTATCTTTGTATTTGTTGTACCTTCTTTCATCTTTGTCATTCTTATCAGGACATCTAGTAGCAATATGACCAACTTTGTTACATAAAAAATAAATGATAGGAAGTTTACCTCTGAATTTTCCTTTTCCTCTAGATAGTCTTTTTTCCATAAGTGCTTCAAGTTCTTCAAGATCATCATCAGTACTGTCGTTGTCACTGTTCACACATTTATTTCCTTTCTTTGATTTGTTGAGGACTAGCTGGGATCTAAATGCAGAATCAATAGCTTGTGGAGTGTAGTTATCAAAATTTGACATCTCAAATGTAGTAAGTCTGCCTACCGGACCTTCTAAAGTCAGATTATTATTAGGAGTACATCTCAATTCTTGAATTGCATAAATTCTAATAGCATATACAGGAAGAAGAATTCTCAGTACCTTGCTCATAATAGTATTCTCATCAATTGTTCCATTTGCTCCTCTAATAGCATTAACAACTTCTTTTATTCTACCATAGTACTGAACTATATTTTCTCCTTCTTGCATTTTCATTTCATCAAACTTACCTCTTAAGCTTTCAGATTTGGCTCTCAGCACATTTGTGTCTCTTCCATAGATGGTTGTTAGGGTATCCCACATCTGCTTTGCATTTGTGCATTTCTTTATATCATCAAATTTAAAATAGCTCAAGGAAGATGCAATCTCCAACATTGCTTGATTATGTTCTTGCTTTTCTCTTAACTGTGCAACAGTGAGAGGTGTAGTAGGTGCTACATAAGCATTTTCAATAAGGCTCTTAGCATCATCTCCAATACCGGCCATATGCAGTTTCATCAAACTCTATCATGTAGGGAAGTTATCTTTGTTCAGCTTCAGAACCTCATTTTAATACATCTTGATCTTTTCGCTCCAAGTACCTTCAAACTATTTTCAAGAGAACTTAGTTCTGATACCAATTGTTAGAATGAATTTAGAATAAATGAGAGGGGAGGGGTGAATTAGTTATCCTTAGGTCTAGATGTACCAATTGAAGCTTTGCAGTAATTTAAACAACTCAAATCTACTCGGCAGCAGTAGCATATGTCAACAACTTAAACATGCAGTTTACTGTTCAGATGTAATTAGCTTGCAGAAACTTAACAGTAAAACAAACCATAAACATTCACACAAGTTGACACAAGTATTTAACGTGGAAACCCAATTTGGGAAAAACCACCAGTAACATGCTACCAAGTTTTCACTCTTCTGAAGTGAGCTTTGTTAGGAGTCAACCCTGTTAAAGGTTACAAAACACATTGCTAAATGTGACCTAGTTAAAGGATTTAATCACCCTGTCAGGAGTGACCTTGTTAGAGGACTTAGAACATTCCACCTAAATGTCACATTGTTTAGAGGATTTACACAATGACTGTTAGGTCAACCTTGTTAAAGGATTTTGACTGATACAATGGTTAGAAAGTAATCAGCGGCTGTGATCTGATACATACAACTTACTTTGCAAATCCAAATCCAATTTCAACTCTAATGCTAACTTACTGAGTGGCCTCCATTCTCATTTCAATTTTCTGATCTGCTTGGAAATTCGTCAAGCAATCACTCATGCAATTCTCAACTTCTTTGTTTAGCCTTCTCTGCTAGATCATGCCAATCAGTAAATTAATTATGTGATCCTCCTGCATACACACAAGCACATTACATTACATGAATAACCCCCTTGAGGTTATCTTATACCTCTTCATCTAGGTCAGATAAGTCTTTGCCGCTTAATCAAGATCGTAGATCTTAGGTCAGGTCAGATCCAACAGATCATCCCATCATTATATTACCATTTACTTCTCCAAAGTAATATTTAATTAAATCTTGAATTCATGCATTAATTGCGGTTACCCATGCATTAAATAACATGAATCAATCTTTAATTAACTTTACATATCCCAATAAAATTAACTATGTTGGCCAGAGATCTTGAATCTCATCATTAATCAAAATAATGGCGCTCGACTATCATTGTGTTCTCACTTGGCCAACATTGAACTTGCTCGACAATTTCACTGGTGCTCGGTCATCACTAGAAATCCTACTCGGCATACTAGTGCTAGGCACAAACCAACCAGTAAAACTGTCATCAAAAGATAAACAACACATTGATTTGTCAATGTGCCAACTGATCAAGTACCCTTGTTTTTTGCCTTAACTCAACCATTCCACTTGGTCTTCTTGTTAAATCTTCTTCATCAACCAATAGATATGGTACTCAAATAGATAGCAATAGTCTCACCTGTAAAGGTTTGACATCAATGACAAAACAACCATTGTTTGCATTGTAACTTTCCAACAATAAACCCTTGCCCTTCTCCGAAAGGTATCTTCTGTGCTCTGATACCAAAATCTGATGCAGAGTTTTATGGAATATAAATGGATTTATAAGGGAAAATACAAGGTTCCCAACTACCCACAATGATTCCAAAGATAACCAAATGGCTTCCAAAGACCAATTACTAACCAATACTTGAACCAATGCTCCCAATAAATTAGAATGTTAGTAAATTCCTATCTTGGAGTAATCCAATAGGTTTCAAGCTCTTGCACTGACTCCAACCCTCAAATCCACTCTTTAGCCTTAGTAGGCCTAGGAATCCTTGTAGCCCTATTTTACTGTTTTCTGCAAATTAATCCCGAATTTACCAAACAACTGAACAAACTCTGTATATATTCAGATACCCATTTAGGGCTTACACAACATATCTCATAATTAGGTATGGGTACTTTGGAACACAAGGGTCAAAAATCTTTTGTTTCACTTTCCTCACTAGACCTAATAGGTCACTTTTACAAAGGATTCCTATTCTAGACTCAACATCCAACCTTGTCACTTTGTATAGAGTATCAATATGGTCCCAATTAGAGGAATATGCAACCAATTTGGTTATACAAGATTCCTATACCCAAAAGCCCCATATCAATCCTCAAAACCCCTCAAAACTAGGGCTCTCTCAACCTCGAGCCTCCAAGCACTTTCTCAAACATCTAATGATGGATTAAGCTTCACATTGACACATGGGAACAAATTACACCATAAAATATAGCCCTCCAATGGCTAGAATCCCCGCTGCTACACCCATGCACCCATTTTAGTGCTCCTTCAACATAACAACTTGTTGATCTACACCCAAAACTTCACTTCTCCTACAGATTGAAGTTATATTCATATGGTACAAGTCAAAACATTATCACTCCATGAGAAACAGAAAAGAAACATTCATGGATTGATCATCTAGCCTCCATAGTACTCAAAATACTCAAGAAATCTCAGAATTTCAAAGCTCTGTCAGACAAAACAGTTATGAATGCTTCAAATTGAAATCTCAGGACATAAGAAATAATTCCAACAGTGTTTATTTGTACTCCTTAACAGTTGGATGTATCAATATAACACTTCTATTGAATTCATATAGACTTGTGCTCTTTTTACTGGTGGAGTTATTTTTAAAAGAATTTCTCCACATAAATCTGGTTTTATGTGTTTAGTTATATATGTTTGTTATTTAGAATTCCTATATGCTTCTCCAATATCTATTTCAGATTTTAAATGGTTTTATGACATGATCTAATCTGATTTCTACACATACTATATGATCGCTGCATTTTTTCAGCTGTTAAAAACAATACCTTGGATCCCATTCATACAATTAAGTTGGAATGAAGTCTGCCTTAGTTTTGATTCAACTCCATTTTTTGCCATACTCACACATTTACATCTGCTTGATTCATTAATTTTTAAAATTTTCTTTCCAACCTTGGAAAACTGATCAGTTCAGATGATCTTTGCAGCATTTTATAAGGTGTCAAGTTTCAAGATTCATATTGGCCCTTGTAGTTTTCAGTTTCTGAAGTAGCAACTATTTATACCTAGCATAGATTTATTTTTGTCTCTTATTGTAGATATACTGTAATAGCAAGATCACACTGACTTTTTTCCTTCTAGCTAATATGTGAATGACTTGTCTTCTATGATCTTAAAACAGGCACCACAATAATATACAAAACACTACCAATTATACTGTTCTCTTTATGGGATATACTTTTCATGTAAAAATATAGCCCTTTTTGGTTATGGCCTATTCAAATATATGTATATGTATAACTGGTTATATTTTGTATGGTCTATCACTTGTATTGTCATGGTCCCCTGCAGTCTTAGACATTCCACTTTTCATGGTGGCTATTGATATCTTTTTGCAACATAACAGATGCACTTTTTAATTGCAATTTGAAGATTATATTTAACCTTCAACTTTTAAAAGAAGAAATTATACCCTAAGCTAAAATTTACAGTTTTGTTTTGATATGTAGGTGGCATATACAAGACCAACTCACCCTCACGGCATGTATTCACAAGATTATTTCCCTCTAATAGTTGCAAGAAGCCTCAACCAGGGATCAAAAGTAATTAGCATGGACTTTCATCCCAAGCGACATACTGTTCTGTTAAGTAATTTTCACTTAACTAGGCAAAACAGTGTATTCTGTAAAGCTTGTGCAGCCAATCTATAAATGACAGTTTAATGAACTATGGAGGTTATTTCAGTCAGAACAAGTACTGGTGATATTGGAATTTGGGACATGGGACCAGGTAAAAAGCTATTTCACGAGACCTTCATAGTTTGGGATGTCTCAAATTGCACCACAAATATGCAGGTTTGTTTTCTCCATTATTGTTACTTATGATCAATCTGGATGAAGAAACATCTATTACATTAGTTATTGGCATAATTTTTCATACCATATAATCTTTCTTAATAACAATGATTAACTTACATTTGCTATTCCTGCTATTTTTTTCCCAGGGCACCCTTCTTGTTGATGAACCAGCTGTCTCAGTGAACCGTTGTATTTGGAGCCCAAATGGAAAATGGGTTGGTATGTGAATTTTCCTTATTTGTGTCTAGGAAAGGCATTCTAATATTCACCTCATGTGTTAATAATGATGACACTTCATGTGAGATTTCCACGAATATTTCATCACACTATGAAAAGTATATAAGCCTTTGTTTTCTGGTAAAATGTGAATTGCAGGAATAGCATTTTCCAAGTGTATTATTCACACATATTCCTCTACTTGGGCTGTGCAATTGACGCCACACTTAGAGGTTCATATTCAACTTCAGAAATAAATTGTGCTTTGTTTCTGCTGTTTGCTGGTTAACAGAAACTAACAAAATCAAATCTGATTATAGATAAATGCTCATATTGGAAGTGTAAATGGTATTGCTTTCAACGGTCGTAATGAACAGAGCTGTGTCATTACATGCGGGGATGATAAGAGCATCAAGGTAAACCTTATGCCTTTCAAATTGGCCAACAATAGTTCAGTTCATCCTGAGGATACACCAGGTCTTTCAAAATAATAGGTTTGAAGTAATTGATTGTCCCATAGTTTGCAAACTCTCTGAGTTGCCAAGTAGTCTCTATTTTTTTGTTGGGCAAGTTCTCACAAGTTTGACTCTCATGTTAATAATAGACAAAAGAAAAATGTGGATAAAAATGTTGATGCAGGTATAATTTTTTGGTTGCAGAAAAGGGAATGGAGCGGAGGAGGTGAGTAGGGTTCGACGATCGAGGCAGGGGTGGCATTGTCCTGATAGGTTTGCAGACAGGTATGGCCCGTGCTGGCCCAGGCAACAACAACACAGGGGTAACGCACGTGGGCATTTCCCTTTCCGAGGCTCAGAGATTGAAGGCACATCAAGGAATCAGTATGGCCCTGACCAAAATAGGTGGGTTTTTTTCAAAAAAAATTAATGGGCCCAAAGGCCGCTTGAAGCCAGCAGAAAAAAAGATTTGGCTGCCAAGGGCTGAGAAGATGAAGCAATCAATCACCAAAGAGATTCCTACTACTACGGAAAACAAGATTGTAGATATCCGTATCGACTTGGAGGCTTGGAAGGACTCGGTGCAAATGCTGCGATCTAGGGCTTTGTTCATGAAATGGGTGAGAGGATGGCCGACCTTCCCTAGAATCTGGAAATGGATAGATGAAGAATGGGGGACGCACTTTGTCGTGAAAACCCTACCTAATGTTTTTTCCTGGTAATTGCTGGATCAGAGATAGAGAAGACCAGGATCATGTACAATGGTCCATTCTTGATGGGCGGGGTGGGCTTCTTCATCAAGGACTGGTTACCTAACTTCAACCCCAAACAGGCCTGAGGAAATTCCACTATGGGTGCGTTTGTATAACCTACCTCATGAATATTGGAATGAAGAGATCTTCATGGCAATCAGCTCCAAATTAGGCACCTATATCAAATCGGACGAAGCGATTGCCAAAGATGACTTTTGCATGTATGCCCGTATTTGTATAATGTGGAAACCGCACCTCCTTCTGCCCAGAGCTATAGAAATCCGAACCTCTCAATGATACTGGTGGCAAGAATTGGAGGTGGAAGAAACCATGGAGAAATGTAAGACATGCAAAGTATGGGGACATAGAGAGAAGGAGTGTGATGCCTCCCAAAAGGCCAAGGGCAAGGAAGAGCGTGCTCTTGAAGAAAAGTTGACCAAAATCGCGAAGGCAAAGGTTGTGTATATGCCTGGTAAGGGAGTAGATGCCCTAGGCCAGCAGATTCTTGGAACAGGGGTCCCCTCGTCATCTGCAGGGCAAGTGGATTCCTTACTAGTGGCTGATCTGGAAACCGCAACTGAGGCGGAACCCAAGTCTGGTGGACTTGATCTTCCAACCGGGGACGCTATGGAAGTTTCGATTTAGGAGGTAACTCAAGCCCTAGATAGGATAGCTAATATGTCTGGACATTTGTTCACCTCTTAGAAATATGACTGATGGGTCAGCCCAGTCCGGTGGGATTCTAAATATACCACAAGAGGAGAACCCTACTAGTCTAAAATGTTGTTCGAACACCCGGCCAGATTCCTAGCAAGAACAATGCGGGTTGAGGAACCTTTTAAGGACATACACGTCTCCCCGGCTAAACAGATTGAAGGCACAATGTCGGAGGCGGGATCGGAGGCGGATTCAGACTCATTGGAACATTCTCTGGGGTTGGCTGAGGAAGTGGGAATCCAAGAAAATAGGACTATCAAGCAATCTAAGTCCAAGTCGGGTAAAGCAAACCTGGGTGGCTAGCGATCTAGGGGAAGAAAATCCATTCAGCAATTGTTGCAAGATGTTGGTAACATGAAGGGGCAATCTAAGCTTCGTTCTGGGAGAGACCTATTCTCTCCTAGGAAGCCATGAAACTCCTTACGTGGAATATTAGGGGCTGCAATGCATTTGACAAGTGTCGCCTGCTCAAAAGAGGCTTTGACCAAGCGAAATCGGATCTAATTTGTATTCAGGAGACTAAGTTGGATTCAGAAGGAGCGGCTAGGACTTTTGGAGTAAGGCAAAAGTGGTCAGGTTTTTTTGTGGATGCGGATGGGGCTTTTGGAGGTTTGGGCATACTGCGGAATCCTAGAGTGGTGAAGGTTGAAGCGATCTCCAGAGCAAGGAACTGGGAAGTAGTTAAAGTAAGTTCATGCATTATCAATTTCTCTGGTTTTTTAGTAAATGTGTATGGTCCAACTAAAACAAATGAGAAGAGGAGGGTTTGGGAGGACATCTTGCGGGTTGTGGGAGGCTTGCTTCCACAAACAGTGATCATTGCAGGAGATTTCAACACCACTTTGTCTCATTCTAAGAAAAGGAGTGGAAGGGGAGTGCCTAATAGGACTCAAATGGATTTCCAGCACTTCGTCTCCTCAAATGGTCTATGGGAGGTTAAGGCTATAGGAGGTGTGTTTACATGGACCAATAGAAGGCTTGGCTTCTCAAACACAGCACAAAAGCTAGATAGGTTCTTTCTTGCAGGGAATTGGAATACCATGCCATTTGTGTTTGAAGCTGAGATCTTAGGTTTGTCTGGGTTGGATCATTACCCTATTTCGTTGGTATTTCAAAGGGATGTTCCGTTGAGGTGTCCTTTCAAAATGGAGAAGATGTGGTTCAGGGATCAAGGGTTTTTGGATATGGTTACTCAGTGGTGGCGGGCGACTCCAAAGGAGGAAGGGAATTTAGCTTTCCAGTTTTTTAGGAAGCTGTTTTTTATCAAACAGAACCTAAAGACTCGGAACAAAGTTCATTTTGGGAATATCTTTGAAGAAAAATGCACTCTTGAGGGGCAGTTGGAGGCCCTAAATAGCAAGGTGTTGTCAAACGGAATGGATGAGGTTGACTACTTGACGGAAAAGGACTTGTTAAGTAGATACGGGGAAGTGCTGCAAATGGAGGAGATTTACTGGAGATAGAAGTCCAGAGAAAATTGGCTCAGAGAAGGCGACATAAATACAAAATTCTTCCACAGTTCAGTCAAAGACAGAAGGAGCATTAACAAAATCCTCTCCATTCGAAGGGCTGATGGCTCAAGTATAGAAGATTTGCATTTGATTAACTAGGAAGCTGTGAACTTCTACTTTGAAATGGAGCCAAGATGAAATGAACATGAACAGGGGCCAAGAGGACCTACTAGCGATCATCCCTAAATTGGTTAGTCGGGAGGACAACCAAATGTTGTCAGAACTAGTTTCGATGAGTTAAAAGCAGCTATCTTTGGCATGGGAGGGGATAAAGCCCATGGCCCAGATGGGTTCCAAGCATTCTTTTACCAAAAATTTTGGGAGATGTTGCGAACAGAGTTGTTGGGCATGGTGGAGGAATCGAGAGCTAAGGGTTTCATTTTGAAGGACTTCAATAATACGATGGTGGCCATGATTGCCAAAAAGGACAAACCCCTTTCATTTGAGGATTTCAGACCCATCTCTCTGTGCAACACCATATATAAGATTATCTCAAAAGTGGCTGCGAACAGATTAAAAAAGGTGTTGGGGAAACTTATCTCAATCGAACAAAGTGGATTTACCCCCAACAGAAACATTGTGGATGGGATCATTGTGGCACATGAAGCAATACATTCAGCCAAAGCAAGTAACCAAATAAGGATGATGCTGAAATTGGATATCAGGAAAGCGTACGACCAAGTGGATAGGGGATTCCTCACCAAACTACTGAGGAAGTTTGGCTTTGTGGATAATTGGATAAAGTGGATTGACAGTATGACTTCCTCATATCGAACTTCCATTTTAGTGAACAGTAGCCTGCAAGGTTTTTCCACAACCTCTAGAGGCATTCGTCAGTGGTACCCTATTTCTCCCTTTTTGTTTATTCTGTTGGTAGAAGTTCTCGGCAGATCAGTGACAAGAAAAAGAATGCAGGGGAGTTGGACAGGGATTGAAATCGCAAGGGGGTTGGAACCCACGACCCACTCCCAATTCGCGGATGATACTTGCTTCTTTGGGGTGGCCTCAATGAAGGAGGCATCGACTATGAAACAAGTCTTGTATTCGTATAGTAGGGCTACAAGACATAGCGTCAACTGGCAAAAATCAAAAAAAAATTTCTTCAATAAGGAATTTGTCTTGCAGAGGAATATTGCTGGATTGTTTGGGGCTAGAATTTGTCATCTACCAAGCAAATTTATCGACACACCTCTCTTTGCTGGAGATAGTAAAGTTGATTTGTGGAAAGACCTCATTGATGGCTATTTGGCTAAGATGGACGGGTGGAAAAGAAGGTGGCTCACTTTGGCAGGTCGCATTCTCATGCTCAAAACACTAGTCTCGGCAATGCCTATCTATTCTATGGCTTGCTTAAAGATCCCTGCCAAAGATATGAAGTCCATTCAATAGAAGATGCAGAAATTCCTTTGGAATGGCTCCCAAGAGCAGGACAAAATTCCTCTGATGGCATGAGAAAGGGTCTGCAAACCGAAAGGTGGAGGGGGCTCCGGACTGAGAGATTGGAAATTGATAAATGAAGCCATGGGAGAAAAACTTGTCTGGTGGGCCAAATATGAGTCCAACGCTGATCCGGTTGATGAGGAGGCAATCGAACGGATTTTCACGATTGAAAATCCTTCCAGAGGGTCGGCTATATGGAACTTCCTTTTGAGTTGTAGAGAGTTGGTAACTAACCATCTTATGTGGTCACTAGGCAATGGGCAAAAGGCAAAATTTTGGAAGGACTTTTAGGAGGGACTCCCAGTTCTGGAACAAGCTGGAGTTCCTCAGAATCACATGGATACGACAACTGAGCAATGGGGAGTCAAGGTAAGCAATTTTCTTGATTGGAATACTTTTGAAATTGGACAGGTAGTCAAATGGAAGGATCCAAGCACCCTAGCCTTGACGGAAGCAGATCGCGACATCTTGGAGGATATCCTAAAGAATAGATCAGTGGTGGGCTCCCGTGATCCGGATGTGATCAAGTGGTGCAGCGCCAAGAGTGGGCAATTCTTAGTAAAGATTGGCTATAAATTGCTCGAATAGGAGTTTAGACAGGTGGAATGGGAGAGACGGATTTGCTAGAATAAGGCATGTCTGCCCAAGGCGGGAGTCTTTACTTGGTTGGCAGGGAATGACAGAGTTTTAACAGGGGAAAGGCTGATGTGGATGGGTTTTTTGGGCCCTTTTCAGTGTGTGCTATGCCAGAAGGAAGAGGAAAATATCGATCATCTATTTTTGAATAGTGAATTTGCTCAAGCGACATGGTGATTCGGATTGCAAAAGCTAAATTGGAGTGGCCCCATCCCAACAAGTCTGAAGGATGGCTGGAAGCATGGTTTTAACCGAAAGGCCCTTCAACCTTCTCTTTGGTATGGGATGTCCTTTCCACAACTCTGTGGGAGATCTGGAAGGAGCGTAACTGGAGGAATTTTCAAGATAAAGCGGAACCGCCTACCAAACTTAGCTTGAGATTGGAGAGAGTTGTAACAGAATCGGTGTCGAATGTTGCTGCTCAAACAAATGTTTGTAAGATCCCATTCAGTTAGGATGACTCACGGATCCAGCGTGCATGGCCTCTTGTGAAATTCAGGCCCGTTAATGGGCTTAAGAGGGATAAAATTTTGAAGATGGAGGATCCCAAATGTAGGTGGATGCCACCGAACCCTGGCTGGATCAAGGTTGATTTTGATGGGGCTTCACGGGGTAACCTTGGCACGTCAGGGGCTGGATTTGTAGCTCGCAATGAGGAAGGATGTATTGTGGGGATTGGAGCTAAACAACTGGTAGATGATACTAATAATGAGGCCGAATGTTTGACAGTTGTTGGTGCAATCCTGATGGCAAAAAATTTGGGGGTAAGGAAGCTGCACCTAGAAGGCGTCTCTTTGCTAACGGTGAATGGCATTGTTAAAAGACAAATGGATACCTGGTACCTCAACAAACACATTAGGAGAATCTGTGAACTGCTTGGGAATTTTGATGACTTCAAGGTGACACATGTACTCAGGGAGGCTAACAAACTCACTGACAAACTTTCCAACATAGGGGTGAATGGGTTGCTAGTGGACAAGTATGAACTTTTTGAAGATCTAAGGTGTTTGGATTCCATAGATTTTGATACAGATGGTTGTGAAATTTAGATATATCATTGGTTGAATAGCCTTTTTAGTAACACAGAGGCTATTTTTTATTTTGGCGGAGGAATTACTGTCCTTTTCCCTATGCATTCAGGAAGGAGGATTGGGCTATGGGCATGACATGTAGGAGTACGAAATGGGATTTGCCTTAAGATCAGCTTGAGGCTATGACAAAGAGGACAGCTCGCACGCGCCAGGGCGGACTCTGTGTTGTGAGCCAGATTTCAAGATTAAAAGGAGACGTTTTTGGTACTCAAATCAACCCTTCAGTATGCAATTTGGTAGTTTGGCACAGAGCGAAGATGGAGGCAAATTTCTCTCTGCAATTCCCTGGGCAGCTCCCTGGCTTTAGAGGCCCCGTTTCTATCTAGCGGATGTGGAATGTTTTTAAAATCGACGATGTTGATTTCTGGGAGGCGGTGGTGCTGAAGCTGGGGCAGGAGTTCCTCAATTCTGACCTCAGGCCAAGGACCAACCTAGACATTTCGTCCTTCTTTCTAGCTTTGGCTCTGATGGTTGGATCTTCACTGGAGGAGGTGCTCGGAGTGGTGTGGGCGTGCCTGGAACCCAAATGGGCAGGGGGTATGGCGAACATTATCGACAGTGGAGATTGGTGTAGGTTTGCACATGTATGAGGGCCCATGGAGAATCATCGGTGGGGGTGAAGAGGAATCGCAACTGTTGGTAATCTGTTCATGTGCTCACCCGTTGACAGAACAGATGCAAGACGTTTGGAAGGGATGGTAGGCTCTGGTGGTTTTTTTGCAAAAGGAGGATGTAGAAAGGGTGGTGGTGGCGACCGAGCGGAGGAGTGGGAGGAAAGTGACGCCAGTGAAGTCTATCGCCCCATTGGGGGATGATGGTTGCCCTGTTCCCCGAAGCAGCTGCCATCCAAATCAGCAACAGGTGGTGTTGGTGGTGCTCGTGGCCAGGGGCTAATCGGTGATGATGTTGGACATGGCGGTCGAGGTGGTGGCCGTGATGGTAGGAGAACTGACGTGGGAGGCGCGACTGGAGAGGTGCATGGGGGTGCTGCATTCCTGAACTTCACCAAGGAAGAAGTGGCGGGATGGTTTAAAGAGTAGGGTGGGATGGGTCTAGAACCTCTGCGTGCCCAATTTTCCTTAGTATGGGCTAATTTCTTTAAAGATCACTGGTTTTTAGGAATGCTCAGATGCTTTTTTTGTAACAATGATGCTGGGATTGGGGTGTTCAACTGTTGTTTTAGCCATGAAGTGGCTTTCTTTGGGTTTGTTGGAAGGGCATATATTGCATCGGCCATTAAGTGGCTTGGAATTACTATGTACTTGAACCTTTCGAAATTAATACAAAATCACATATTACTGATAAAAAAAAATGTTGATGCAGGTAAAACACAGGTTAAAATGCATTTTCTCTTTCAAGATGTCAATTTTTAATTTAAGACATTTTGTAATTGAATTTAACAAAAAAATATGTTTCTTTAGGAGATTTTAATTTTTAGTACTTTCTAAGTTGCTAAGTGTTTTTTCGAGTGTTGCCAAATTTTTACTGAGTTGAAAAATTTGGGCTTGCCAAGTACTCTGAGTCCGAAAACTGCAAACTATGGATTGTCCTATATAGCAGTCTGATGGTTTCCTATCTCAATTTACTTGTTTGTGAAGATATGGGATGTAATAACAGGGCACATGCAGTATGTATTTGAAGAACATGAAGCCCCCATCTATTGCATTTTTCCTCATCAGAAAAATAACGTTCAGGCACGTGATTCCCAGAAGACTCTCCACAATGAAAAGCATGTTAGGAGAATATCTATATGGAATTATGAAGATCAACCATCTCCAAATGTTTTCTTTCCATCTGTAATATTTCTTTAGTCTTAAAATAAGAAACCTCTAATAATGTTCCACAATTCATCACAGATAATCTTATCTACAGCTACTGATGGGAAGGTAAAAGTTTGGTCATATGAACGTAAGGAATCTACAACTGGCTATCATGCTCCTGGGAAAAGCTGCACTACAATAGCTTATAGTGCTGATGGATCAAGGTACTATGTGATGTTTTTATTAGAAGTCCTAATTTGATGGTTTGACTGCATTATAAGATCATGATGGTTATTTGCTGTTATTATGTTTTTCCTGATCAATCAGTTCGAACTCCTAAGGATATCTTTTGATTCAGTTTGTCTTCTTCGGCATTAGGCTTGTCTCATGTGGAACAAGAAATGGTGGTGAATCATACTTAGTTGGGTTGAACGAAAGTAATGTAGCAATCAAGCGTACATATTCAGGCTTTCAGAAGCAGTCCTTTGGGGTGGTGCAATTTGATACAAGGAGTAGCTTCCTAGCAGCTGGATATGATAATCAAATTAAGGTTTGGGACGTGGACAATGTCAACATTTTGAGGAGGGTTATTAGAGGTAAAGGGAGCTGCCATAATGTCCATTATTGAACATTTACATATAGATACTGGTCGCAATGTTTTGCAAATAAGACTATAAGTGTGTTTTTATACATGTCATTGACTATGCCCTCATGATTTCCAGGCCAGTCCTCGTCTCCGTTTCAACAAAGAAGGGTCTTTACTAGCTGTATCAACAACGGACAATGGGATTAAGATCTTAGCTAATCCACATGGGCTGTATTTGCTCGATCACTAAAAAGTGGATCCTTTGAGGGAGCAAGGGTGCAACTAGAAGCACTAATGCCAAAGGTGTGATGCTACAACATATATTTGCTATGTTGGCATACCAAATGAGAATTTTATGTCATCTGTATACACTCTTCCATTATAAGTTCTATTGACTTTGTACAGGCAAAAGTCCCTCTTTCTGGTACTGTGGAATGTTTAGAAAGGATTACATTGGTAGTATCAGTGGTAAACAACGTCATTTAACAAATTAACACTATTTTGCTTGGATTTTTTCCAAAAATATTATATTGTAGATCAGTTTTCTGGTAATATTGCTGCAGATAATCATGCATTTAATGACTTTTGAATTTTAAGGATACAAAATGAAAATGTAAAGCCGTATGTGACCAATATAAAATTAACATTACAGTTAATTATAGATGGCTCGATCACCATAATTCCATTCTTATTGGTATGAATATGAAATGATAAATTGATAATTTGATATGGGTAAGTTATTTTAGTTTGAAATACAGATTTAGCCACCTCATTTCTAATTTTATTTTTTGTTGCATTTCTTAGTTTAATTTTACTGCATGCTCTTCATTATTGTTGAACAATAGCGTACAATCTAAATTTACTGATTCAATACAGATTAACAACTCCTGGTCCTAGGAAGAGTGGCATCAAGGCAATAATATTTTATTTTTGAGATCCTTTTTTCGTTCCCTATAAAGTCAATGTTTCTATTTTTTACCGTTATAACTTACAAGTAAATATTAAAAGCTACGATATGTTTCTCTAAGATTCTAAACTTCTTATGTGACAAGAGAAGCATTCATTTATTTTTATATTTTACAAGATATTATCTTGTAAGGATTTCAAAGACCCTATATTTTATTTATTTCATTTAGATCTTCAGAGCTATGAAGAAAGATGTAGAAGATTCATTTACGAAAACACTGCTCTATCTTAGGTAATACTTAATAAGGATCGATTCAAATTTTGAAAGAGCAGAGTTTCATCCTTAAAAGACACTGACATAGAACAAATATACTTTGATCTGCATTTTTTAAAGAGGCCTTTTGGTGTTTATCTTTATGGTCTACAGCAGTTTCGAACTTCTGATACCTCCAAGTTTGTTTCAGGGCAGCTGGTTATAATTGGTACAGAAAATAAACCCCTAGGATTAATATTTTTGTCAGTAAATTTGGAGGGCAATCTATAACATGATACAAGGTAGTGTCCAAGATGCAGTACTATCATTGTGGTAAGATAAGGCCTTAAGTTGGATGTGTGAATCCCATAATAGTGAAATTCAGTCCCTTAAGTGCAGTATCTTCAGAAATGCAAAGCAGGAGAATGTTAAAAAGGTAAAGAAAAAAATGTTTTTTTGATTGGTTGGCTCAGTACGGATGAATGTCTAGAGTCTAGACCGTTGGTGTACACTGAACCTTTAAATAAGTTTACTTAGGATGTTAGAAATCGTTACACTGAGAGGAATTCTACATTGGCAGCAAGGCACAGACCACCATGTTGTGAACATGTAAATAAAAACCTCTTTAATTAGATTTGACTGCCATTTACACATCATATGATTACTATTTAATAATAATATTAAGACATAACACAAATTTCAAATACAATAAGATATATACTTATAATTAAGATAATAGTTTAAAATTTACGAAATCTAGGCCCAGTTCACAGGATCAGAGTGTAAACCAGGGCATCCATGGAAATCCAAAATTTATGGATATTTGTGGCTCCTAGCCTAAATGTAAAGTCTGAGAGATGACAAAAAAACACATACATAAACAGCTGAAGATATGCTTCTGCTAAATGAAACTAAACAAAGTCTGCATAAAAACGAATCGTCTTATCTTCTTATGCCTTCTGTTCTGTAGAGTCTGTTCGTGGTCCCAGTCAAGGTTGCCTTTCAACATCCATGGCCGTCGAAGTTCCTGCCTCAGATTCAATTGGATTTACCTCAGCATCGTCATCTTCGTCTTGGTCTTCTGCTTCAAAGGAACCCTCGCTCTCCAAGCCATTTAAATTTTCATCATATTTGCATTTGAAAACCCAATCATCATTTTCATTTATATTATCTCTAACAGGGTTTTCGAGAACTTCATTGATGCCCAAAATCTTTTTCAGGAACTTTATTCTTCTGTTCATGATGCTCAACTTCAGCTCCTGAAATTCCCATTCCCAACCCATGAGTACAAAGAAACGTTTGGGTGGCCCTCCATAAATATTTCTTCTTGGTCTATCTCCAAAACCCGGGAGCCTGTGTCCAGCTTTCATGATGATGGCATAATCAAAAGGGAAGGGGATAGTGAGATTGTTATCTATGTTCCAATGGCCTCATGGAGGCCCAACAAATATTCCTCCTTGAAAAGTCTGTTGCGGAAATCTTCAGCTATCATTTTTGGAACCCCCGCTACCAAGATAGAAGCTAGAAACCCAGAACGTATATCCGAGTCAACTCTTAGACAATGGTTTGTGTGAATGTAGTTGAAGCAGAGAATCCTTGTGATGTCATGGGTGATTAAGCGATGTTTCTATCTGGACACTTCCTTTAAGTTTATTTTTTGATTTGTGATGGGTGTATCAAATGTTGTTTGTCGGCTCAGAGAGTTTAGCTTGATCGGAGAATCCATAGCTAGCAGATATGTTCTTCCACTCAACTCAGAGAGTTTAGCTTGATCGGAGAAACCATAGCTAGCATATATGTTCTTCCACTCAACTCTTGACCTGCAAGCAAGAAGAGATAACACAAGAAACAAAACTAGAAAATAATAGCCTTCGATAGGCATGAAACTTCCTTCAGACACCACCAAATTTCGAGGAGTTATTAGCTCCATGAAATATGAAAACCAAGGGAAAAAGAAAGCTGTAAATCTCCTACTACATCTGCCTGAATTGCCATGGGCAGGAAATTTGGGCACTGTCTATGGGGCAGGAAATTTGTCCTTTAGGCCCGTTTGTTTCGTGGAATTTGTGCATGCTGGAATTGTCAATTCTAGAATTGAATCCATTCTGGCAATTGGGCTATTCTCAAAATGAATTCTAGAATTAGGCTGTCCTGTTTGGTTCACCTGGAAGATGACTGAGAAGATGCAGATTCTGCGTTTGGTTCCACAAAATTGGAATAGGAATTGGAACTTTGTTTTTGCACACATACACATATACACACACACACGTGTGTGTGTATATACACACACATGTGTATATATACACACATACACATATATACACACATGTGTATATACATACACACACATGTGTGTGTATATACATGCACGTGTGTGTATACACACATGTGTATATACACATGTATATATATACACATATGTATATATATGCATACACATGTGTATATATACACATACACACATATATA
>MU227923.1:217793-228810 GCA_018584345.1 Thuja plicata | reverse complement strand
TAAATAAATTAGAAGAATTTTATTTAATTAAATGGGAGGAATTTAATTTAATTAAATAAGATGAATTTAATTAAAAGGGAGATTAAATCTTTTAATTAAATGAGATGAATTTTATTTAATTAAAAGGAAAATTAAATCTTTTAATTAAATAAAAATGATCAAACTTTATGAAATATTGAAATAATTGAATAATTGAATTAATTACAATTTGATCAAAGAAATTGATTTGAATTGAAAATGTTCCAAAGCATTGATTCAGGAAATTGATAAATTGATAAATGGGGCCCATAGTCTAGGCGACGCATACACATACCACATAATCATGCATTTTTCTCTTTATACATGTGATAAATTTTTTTGTTTAAAGTAATTTTGGGAGCTATGGGGTTCACTATAAACACCAACAAATTTGATATAGGTATTGAAAATTTGAAGACCTTAGGTTTATGACCACATAAAATATTTAATACAATAGATAGAAGTCAAAAGAATAAGTGTGTGGATCCAAGTTCATGCTTTACCTTGAAGACCCACTTTTACTTCTATTATTCTATCAACACTTTATATAGACTCACTTTTACCCTATTATTTGATGGGAGTTTTATATATCTAATAAGATACCCATAAGCATTCTTCTAATTTTACATTTTGAATTTGATTTACTTTTGTCTTGATGGGTCATCCTTCACTCTTGCTTCCATTTGAGGCCATTTTCCCAACACTCATATTGTTTTTTTGACTATATTTATTAATGAAACAAAATTCAAAACCATATTATATTCTAAATTTCGACTAGAATACTAGATAAAAAATTCTACCATCCTTAATTACATTCTTGTCTTATCTTCTTTCATCTTAAAATTCTAATTAAATCCCTTAACCCGTATTTTCATCAAATTAAACTTTAGGATAGCGCTTGTCACATCCCATCTCATTGCCCATCCTCTTACCAAAGCATCTTAATTTTAGATAATTTATCTCAAATAATTTGTAATAATTTTATATTATATCACAATTATTTTTCTTAGTAGTGTATTTGGGTGGATAATAAAAAGAGAAAAAATATTTAAATATAAAAAAGGAAAGGAGGTATTGATAAATAATTTTGGTTGTATTATAAATTTTCACAAAATAAAAAATATTTAAATCAATTTTAAAATTTAAATACTAATATTAAATATGATTTATATTATATTAACATTAGCTAAAGGTTATGGTACTTGTGATTTAATTAGGATTTGGTTTTATAGTTAATTACATTTATCCTAATAGAAATTCAAATGAAGTTAAATTTGAAATTCAGATAAGCATCTAAATAAAGATTAATTATTAAATCTCAAATTTTAAATAAAAATACTTTAATTTTAATTTTATAAAAATATATAACATTATTTATAATTGATTTATACTTATAGTTATAAGATATAATTTATATCTACATTTCTTAAATAATTTATTAAATCATATCTTAAACTATTTAACTTATATATAAATAATAATTTATTTTATATATTATATAAATAAATAATTATATTATATAAATATTTCATTCATATTTAATATTTTATTAATATTATATTAATTGATTTTTCCTATATGTTTGATTGCCCATTCTTATTAGCATATATAACTCAATTCTAATGTATATCTTACATATTTCAAGGTCTTTAGTATGTTTAATTTTATAATTTTTTTTTGAAACTACATTCTAAATCTATCTCACGTACTTTATATAAATTATAATTAAGAAACATATATGTGCTAGTAACGTACTTTATATAAATTAGAATTAAGAAACATATATGTGCTAGTAAATATATTGGGTTGTATTAATTAAAAAAATTCATCATAATCTTGTCAAATAAAGTATGTTTCCTAAAAGCTAAAAATGATCATATTTGTTATTTGTTGTTGGAAAGGAGAACTGTGAAAAGGAAGAAAAACATAGGTATGTTCTTTTAGTAAGAATCCACAAAACATGTGAAAAGAATCTATTTCTTTGGATTGTCACAACTACTTTATATATATTAGAGTTTTTTTTGTATAATTCTATTTCTTTGGAAATAGAATTCTAATGTATTTATTAAAAAAATGATCACTATTTGTCATGGGAAAGAGAAATGAGAAATATTTTGGAGATAGACAAATAGAAGAAAAATCCACAAAACATCTGAAAAGAATCTATTTCTTTGGAAATATAATTCTAATGTATTTATTAAAAAAATGACCACTATTAGTCATGGGAAAGAGAAATGAGAAATATTTTGGAGATAGACAAATAGAAGAAAAATAAAAGTGTGTTCTTTTCATGTGAATCCACAAGATTTTTAAAAATAATTTTCTCCTTTGGTTGTCATGCCCACTTTATATATATTAGAGTTTAAGATATATATGCTAGTAAATATAATTTCCATGTATTAATTAAAAAACTCTAATCTTTTCAAACAAAACATGCTTACCAAAACTAAAAAATGACCACTATTTCTCATGAGAAAGACATAAATATTTTGAGACAAACAAATAAAAGAAGAAGAAAATGCATGTACTTTCCACGGGAATCCACAAAATGTATAAAAAAACTATATCTTTCTTTTTCATGTCCACTTTATATGGATTAGGCATTAGAGTTTAAGATATATATGTTAGTAAATATAATTATGATGTAATAATTAAAAAATAAATCCTATTCTTTTCAAACAAAACATACTTATCATTGGAAAGAGAATCTCGAAATATATTAGAGACCAGACAATAAAAAAACAAAAGCTTGTTCTTTCATGCAATTCCACAAAACATGTACAAAAAATTGTACATTTCAAGTTGTCATGCCCACTTTATATAGATTAGGTTATAGGATAAAAAGCTCATCTTAATTGTTTCAAACAAAACTTAGTGACCAAAATTAAAAAAGTAACTATTATTTTTCATTGGAAAGAGAACCTGGAAACAAAAGCATGTTCTTTCCCTTCAAATTCACAAAGCATTAAAAAAAGGTATCTTTCCCTTGTCAAGTCCACTTTATATAAATTTAAATTTAAGATCTATGCTAGTGAATATAATTTAAAAAAGCATGTTCTTTCCCTGTGTGCTATAGACTAATAAAAAATTTCGAAACATACAAATACAAATACAAAAAAAAAATAGAATGTTCTTTTTGAAAAACAAAAAAAAATGCATTAAAAACTATCTTTGACTTGTCATATTCACTTTATATAAATAAATTAGAATATATATATATATATATATCTTTTCAAACAAAACGTGCTTCCAAAACCAATGTTACCGTTGGAAAAAACAAAATAAAAAAGAAAGCAAGAGCGTGTTCTTTAAATTCGTCCGTACCATCAGATATGTCACGTGGCTTATCAACGATAAGTCAAAGTAGTTATCAGCTAGAGACAAAACTCAAAATGACACGAGCACACGAAATATTTCATAGTTTCGAGGGAAATTCTTCCCGGGAAGAGTGACAATGATTTACACTGGCTGAGTGAAAATTCTGATTTCACCTACTGCATTGTTTAGTTGTCTGCGAAAGTCAATTGAAATTAGATTTGGGTATGTTCATGTGTGTTACTCCATTTCTCTTACATGCCTTTTGTTTCTTCCGCTGTTCTGTTCTGTGGTCTTGAGGTATGTTGGAATTGCAGAACCAACTGATTAGTTTTATTCATTTATTTCCTTTTTCTGTTTTGTTAAAGTTTTTGAGGAGTTTCCTTTGAGTTAGGATAGATACCTCCATGATCAGAATGATAGTCATGCCTTGATGTTGGGTGAGATTTCGATCATAAACTTAAGTTTATCTAGGACTAGCACCAGTTAAATTTAGTGGATTATATTTATTCTGTCGTGCTTTTGAATGCAGTTGAGTAAAATCTATTTGTATAATGTTTTGGATCACACCATGATCTATTATTTGAATGAGAGAGGATGAGAGAACTGTAATTTATCGATTTTCTCTTTACAGCTCTTGCATTCTGTGTGATCTAAAATGTTATGTAAATAAATTTTACAGAAGCCCACATTGTTTTTAAAGCTTGCACGAGGTTAAATATATTCTGGACTTTCACCTGGCCTGCTCTGTTTCTGTATTCTATATGTACTGTTAAATTTACGCAGCGCCTACACCTGGCTTGGTCAGTTGGAGTAAGGTGCAGGGAGAATTGAATGTGCTAATGAGTAGGTGAAATGTCTTTGGAAGATTTGAACAGGGGTTTCAACTATGAGGGCCCTGAATGAATTTGCAACTTACCTTTTGAGCCAGGTTAAATATACTCTGCAATTTCATCTGGCCTGCTCTGTTTCTGTATTCTATATGTCCTGATAAATTTACCCAGAGCCTGCACCTGGCTTGGTCAATTGGAGTAAGGAGCAGGGAGATTTCTATGTATTAATGAGTGTGTAAATCAACAGGGGTTTGAACTATGAGAGCCCTGAATGAATATGCAACTTACTTTTTGAGATCTCCACTATAAAAGCTTTTAGCACACGGTTGTTTTCATGGGAACTTTTCACCCTTGTTTTATTGTCAGTTCTTTAATTATTTAACTTTGGTTGCTCTGAATTCACAAAGATTTGGGTGCCATGGTCCGTGCAGGGATGAAATCATTAGCCCTTTTAAAAAATTCTCGTCTAAAGTTAAACTAAATCTTTCTTGTTTCCTTTTATCTTTAATTTCAGAATTGTTCACTTTCCTTTCTGACACTTCTTGTGAAAAAGATTGAATTGGTTCCTGTTTTCTGATCATAGAGTTTGTAGGGTATCTGATGGTACAGGTAAGATATAGTTGAATTGGTTCAAGGCAAGTGATTTGGGCCACACCATTGCAGTTCGGTCACAATGGGCACCAACTTGAGCAGCGATTTGACGTTCCTGATTTTGCAGTTTCTGAACGACGAAAAGTTCAGTGAAACGGCACGGAAGTAAGTATTATCTGTCTGATTCTGGTAATTTTGAGCATGGTATTGTTATAGCATGATCCTGCAAATCAGATAGCTCAACTCTCTTTTTGTCTTCTTTTGATGTTTATTGTATAGTGATTTTGCATTGCCTAGGTTGGAACAAGAGTCTCGTTGCTACTTTAACATTGAGTATTTCGAATCCCAACTTCTGGCTGGAGAATGGGATAAAGTTGAGTGTTACCTCTCCAGTTTTACAACAGTTGAAGAGAATGCCCACTCTACAAAAGTTTTCTTTGAGATCAGGAAACAAAAATATTTAGAAGCATTGGAAATGTAAGAAATATTTTCTAGTGGAATTTGATCTATTGGAAAATTGGCCTATGGGTTATCTTTCATCTTTCTGTTTGTAAAAGTTGATTTTGGGCTTGTAGTTTAAATGTAAGGCTAATTGACGATTCTGTTCAATACTCACGTTTTAGCTATTGAGATTACTGCGTGCTTCTTATTCTAAAATTCTTCAGGGTTCATATTCAAGAATGTTTGTGGATTTTGTTTGTTTATTTTCTAGTCTTTTCATATTTTGTGAATATTGTTGACAATTATTTCAACATTATGGGTTTCAGGTTATAAATTCCTCAGCTATATTTAAATTTTAAATAATGCAGCGCTGAATTTTTTAGGTCATTTTCTGAGTAGTTTTACACTTTTCCAGGAAAGATTATGCAAAAGCTGTGGAAATACTTAAAAAGGATCTCAAACCATTTGAATATATTAGTAAAGGCATTTACAAAGAGCTCACACAGTTAATAACTCTGGGAAACATAAGGTAGTGCTCTGTTTTATGTTTGGTTTTGTTACTTTCTCATGTTCTCCCATCGTCTCTCTTTTTCATATTGATTCTAATTTTAAACCATGATTTGGTTCAATGTAGGGAAAATCAGGTGCTTTCAAATTATGGGGATACAACATCCCAACGGGAACTTCTGTGTGCGGACCTGAGAAAACATATAAAGGGCAACCCTCAAATTTGCAATAAGCTGAAATTTCCACATATTGAAAATTCTAGGTTAAGGATCCTCATAAATCAAAGGTCCCACTTCTATCCTTATGTTTCCACAGTTTCCAAACTTGGTTAAAGATTAATTATTGCTTTTCAACAGTTGCAAGAGTTGCATCATAAATTAGCTGTAAACTTCCAAAGATATATTGCATTCACTGAAAATTATATCTTCAAATGGGAGTTGTGATTGAACTACCCAAATAACTAGTTAATAATAATCAAGAATTAATCCAACACCAATCACCTTATTCCAGAGATGAATCATCATAAAGTTCAAGTAGTATGATTAGAATTTCATATCAATGGAGCAAATCTCATGTTTGTTAATCACTTTTTTACTAGCAATATGCAAAATGTTTGAAAACGATTCTACTAGTTTGGAGGGTACAGTTTTTAAATTAGAAAACCCATTTCAGGGATAGAGATTGTACTTCAAGCAGGGATTAATTCTGATTTTTTATATTTTCTTACAACTAACAAGTTTTATATGCCCTTTTTTCTAGTCTGAATTGGCAGCATCAAATTTGCAAACAACCAGCTGCGGTTCTTGCTATTAAAACTTTGTTTGTTGACCACAAATGTGTACCTTTTGGTGGATCTCAAATCCACACAAGTAGTTCTATTGTTAGAGCAATTCCACAAGGGGTACCTTATTTCCCTGCTCCTACACGTGCTGTAAGTTGTGTTACCAACCAGTATTTTTATGACTTTTAATACCTGCCCCATATCTTCACTGTTCTCTTGTTTAACATTTAGACATTTGTTGATATCATGGCCTCTTTCTCAGTAATAAACCTTTTATCTGATATTTTGCAGCCTTTTCGGTATGGAGTTGATCTCTCTGGTAGTCGTAGGCTGTCTCCTACAAGATTGAGGAAAAATTCTGAGCCTTCCATGCCATATCCTCCTGTAACTACAGGCACAGGCAATCTTTTTCCACCTCAGAATGCAGGTCAATATTTTGTGGTCTATAAAAAGTTAATTTTTCATTCAATAAATTTCTTAGCCATTCTTGAACGTTTTTAATGGGATGTTGGTTTCTTAATAAGAATAACTTCTCTTTCTTAGTATCTGAATTTTAATAGGATCTCCCTGCAGTGTGGCAAGGAATAATCAACCAAACTATGTTTATTTTCTGAAATGGTTTGATGCCTAATGACTTTAACAGGTTCACTGAAACAAATTAGAACATCTACTGCAAATAGTACTGGAACTGATTGTCAATTTGTGAGCCCTGTACATGTTGCTAAGCGTTCCCGTTTTCGTCCATCTGATGTGGTAAGGAATGGCTTTCCATGTATGGTGTAGTTTTTTAAGTTTCTTAATACTTGTTTCAATCATGTTCTAGTTGCACACAATGATTCGCTTGGTCTTTGCCCTTTGTTCTGTTTTCTCTCCTGGCATATATTTCTTTATATATTATTTTCAGTAGAAATATTGATATCACTTTGAGTATACTATGACATGATAATCTACAGATAAACAACTAAATCAATGGATTAGAATAGAAGTTGTTTCAAATAAGACTTCAAAATTGACATGACTGACAAACAGAGCACGTTAATGTATCTTACTATAAGAAAAAAAAAATGATAAGTACGTAAGCAAGGTTAAGAATGTTGATTCCGGAAAGATAGTTATTAGGAAATAACTGTTGCTGCTCAAAATTTGATCAGCGTGTCTCTCAGCCCTCAGTGTCACTATCATGCCTTCCCCTACCTCCTGCCTCCCAAAAATTATTGATAAGGATTGAGAGCTTCAGCCAGACTACCATTGTCAATTCGGTAAATTCTCAAAGCTTACATAATCAGTTACAGATCATCATTTTTATATTCAAGTTACACATAGGGTTCCTGACCCTAATTCTTTGAAATAGGGACTAAACGTCGGTCCTGAAACACAAGATATCAATAATGCCATTTGCCACTTGAGTGAAATGGCCATCATCCTTGACTACCTCATTAAGTTACAAATGAACTCTACCTTATTTTTTATTAGAACTTTAGGCTTATCCAGTCTTTTAAGTTTATATATGATCCATTTCCTAATATTATTTTTTGAACTTTGGTGAAATGATTATTTCAAGAGGTTTTCATTATTTAGAGCTAAGTTGCCAGTTTAGGGTCAAGATCAAGTTCGGGTTCAAAGAACCGGTTCGTCAGTATGACAAAATTTTGAAATGGGGTTTAGGTTCGTGAGTGCAAAAACATGTAAAACATATATATATATATATATATATATATATATATAGAGAGAGAGAGAGAGAGAGAGAGGCATGAATTAAGATTAGAATGGCACATAGTATCATAAAAATAACTAAAACACCATAAAACTGCAATCATAGCATCATATCAACATCAAAATATTAAAATAATAATATTGAGTTCAAGTATCATTTTTTTGACTCTTAACAATTGGAACTTTATATTAAGTTTCAATCATCTAATGGATTATGTAAATCTTCATCTTCTTCTTCTTCATCAAAGGCTTTAGTTGATTCACAAACCCTGTCAATGCCAATGGGATCAGCTGCACCAAAAACATTCTCACTTTCCAAGTCCTCAAATGCTTATTACTCTTTCACTGTATAAAGAACTTGTTTGTTTGTAATTAACATCCTACTTGAAAAATGTTAAAAATGTAGCTTCCAACTCCCTTCACCTATTGAAGATATTGTTTAATGTTTAAAATATAATTTATCATTAAAGAGAGCTTGCAATTAATCAGACAAGATAGGGGTCGTTATCATCAAATGGACAGAAAAATTTCAATGGGAGAAATCTTCAGGGCTAGTTTAATTTGATGTAATAAATATCTGAACTAAAGAAAATTTTGTTTTGTAATGTTAAAGATCTTATTCAAATTCTGTAATAATTGTTTCCCACACCAAATAGTAGAATGTTTCTCAATGGAAATGTACCTAGTTCGCACTTGGTCTGCTTAGGTCTTCCCTGATTCGAGGTTCAGCCTGGATGAACCAGCCTACCTAGGTATCAACCCTGTCTGAACCTTCAGACAAACCAGACCTGAACCAGGAACCAGTTCGAACCGTGTCCAAACCAGGGTGTAGGCAGGCAGACCAGACTTCATAGATTTAGAGGGCCATGACTTGCCATAGAACTTTCTTTACCTACTGTCATTGTTACGTATTAATTATACCCAAAACTTTAACATTTATTATTTTTATTTTGATAAGCAGGTGATGAATAGAGGACCAACTCAACCTCAAAATATTTGTTCTCAAGATGATCTTCCTATGAAGGTTGTGAGAAGCCTCAGCCAAGGCTCAAAAGTAATTAGCATGGACTTTCATCCTGAGAAGCATTCTATTTTATTAGGTAATACTCACTTTAACTTGCCAAAAGTTAACATTGTATTTGACAAGGTTCTTCTATCCAATCTATTACTTCTTTTTAAATTATTAATAGAATGAAATCTACGCATATTGCCTGTGATCATAATTTCAGTTGGAACAAGTACCGGTGATATTGAAGTTTGGGATGTGGGATCAAGTGAAAAGTTAGTTGACAAAATCTTTGAAGTTTGGAGTTCCTTAGATGGTGTCACAAAGGTGCAGTTCTTTTTTCTGTCTTTTATAATAGTAGAATTTCTATATTAGTTACAGGAGCATGTACTATATTATTGTTTGCATATCTTCTCATTAGATATAGAGTGATTCTCACAACAACAAGGAGCTAACTTATATTTCTTCTTCATGCTGTGGTGTGTTTAGTCTGGACTTTTTGTTGATGAACCACCTGTCTCAGTGAGCCGTTGTATTTGGAGCCCAAATGGAGAGATGGTTGGTATGTTAGTCTACCTATATTGCTCTCTAGGATGGGCATTTAGATATCATCTTCTTCATCTTGTTTTACTGATCATGGCCCCTTTTGATAAGTAGACAAAGATATTATAACAATAGAAAACTATTCTGAAGGATTTCTTTTTCTATGACCTACTTGCAGGAGTTGCTTTTTCCAAGTGTATTATACGCCTATATTCCAATACCGGGTCTAGAGAATTGAGACCACACCTTCAGGTTCATACACAGCTTTAGAATGTGGTTTGCTTCCTTTATTTCCTACTCAACAGATTCTAACAAAATTAAATTCAAAATTTGCAGATCAATGCTCATATCGGGGGGGTAAATGATATTGCCTTCAACTTTCATAACCAGCAGCTTTCTGTTATCACATGTGGGGAAGATAAGTGCATCAAGGTAAATCATATACTTGTTATATTGGCTATCAATAGTGATGTCCATTATGAGGACACATCAGTTCTTTCCAAGTAGGAGATTTGAAGTTGTCAATTATCCTATATATCTCTGTGATAAAAGTACTTGACTCTGAAGGTATGGGATGCGGTAACGGGGCACGTGCAGCACACATGTGAAGGCCATGAAGCTCCTGTTTATTGCGTTTTTCCACATAAAAAAGAGAACACCCAGGCATGTGATTTCCCAGAAGGCTCTCCATAATCAAAAGAATGTTGGAGGATAAAGCCATTTATGCAGAAAATTGGAAATTTAATTTCTCTATATCTTTTCTTTCCAAATTATGATTGTTAAAGCCTTTAACTAAATAAATCTGAAACTTCAGACCATGCTCATATATTTCATGACTCATTGCAGTTCATACTCTCTACAGCTATTGATGGCAAGATCAAAGCCTGGTTTTATGATGGTAGGGAGTTTACATTTGACTACGATGTGTCTGGGAAGTTGTGCACTGCAATAGCTTATAGTGATGATGGATCACGGTACTATATTATATTCTAAGATAAAAGTCCCAATTCTGTTTTTTGACTACAAAACAGGGTGTTAATTCATTGATATTAGGGTTTTTTGATCAGTTATTGAAACACCTTGAGACTTTCTTTGATTCTGTCTACCTTATGTTGGATTAGACTTTTCTCATGTGGAACAAGCAAAGAAGGCGAATCATACTTAATTGAGTGGGATGAAAGCGAGGGAACAATCAAACGCACATATTGTGGCCTTCAAAAGCACTCCGTTGGAGTGGTGCAATTTGATACAACAAGGAATAGGTTCCTA
>MU227923.1:205146-217373 GCA_018584345.1 Thuja plicata | reverse complement strand
TGCCCCACTTTCTGGCGCCACAGGTTGCTTAGAGAAGATTTTGTCAGTACCATCAGTGGTAAGTACCTTCACTTCTATTGTTATGTGGCCTAATGTTTGGGTTTTGAAGTTTATGAAATACAATGTGTCTGCATATCATTTAATATTTTGAAGAAAGTACCATGGAAATGAAAGGTCATATTTGATCAATATAAAATTAATATTCTTGCTGATGATAATGAGATTCAAAATTTCAACAACCTCAATCCCATTCTTGTTCGTATGGATATGAAATGTGCAAGTGTCCAAGATTCTAAACATTTTATATATAATGGAAGCATTTTTATTTATATATTTATTTTAAACAATGTTTTTTAAAAAGAATTTGAGCCATGAAGTTATGCTATGCAGTTCGATATCCAGTCCTCTAGAAGATCAAATCACAATGTATTCTTTGGACTGTCTGCTTTAAATAAAGGTTTTCATTCAGCATTTAAAAAGTTAAAAGCAAACAGTCTTTATCTTATTTAAACTTAGAATCAGACACTGATCTGCACTTTTTACAGATGCCGTTCTTGCTGATTCTGTGTGGTGTATTGGAATTTTAAACTGCTTATATCTCTAAATTTGCTGGGGAAAACTAGATTATAAGACGGTGTCCAAGTAAAATTTTACCACCCCTTTCAACATTAACGCTGGTGAAATTTGATGGTAACCTGACTTGATATAAGACAGTATCCAAGATGCAGTTGTGATCCAACCCTTGATTGTGGTCTGATGTTTGAAAATTTATATTATGGGGGATGTGATTTATTTTCATGTTAAGGGGTGCTTTAGTATATGGCAAAATTGAGAAATGGAGTACAGGGCAGCCTATTTCAAGCTAGTCATGTGAAATTGTTCTACAGTATTAATAATTCTAATAATATCATATTCTCTCCATTCTTGTGACCTTCAGTCGAGACTAATGTATAAGCATCTAAACTAGCCATTTCTTGAAGTCCATAATTAACTGCAATAACTGTTACACACATACAGAATATTGCTGATAGCAACCGGCCAACAGATGTGAAACAAAGTATTGGAGATGAGGATGCAAACAAGATAAAAGAAATGAACCTCATAGAGGTGTCTCGTAAAATCCACTTTAGGACTCTTAGATTACCAGATCGAATGTCCAAGGCAAAGGTGAGCTCTTATCCTCTACATGCTAGATAAAACTATTAAGGTGAAATACAAAATCTCATTACTTGTTATCTTGTTTTCTCTACAGATTGTTCAAATACTCTATACGAACACTGGTTCTAGTATCCTAGCTTTGGACTCCAATGCTTCTCACAAGCGATGGACATGGATACGTAATGAAGGGAATCCTACTGGGAAGGTGCAGATTCTCAAACAGTCATTTACTTGGACTTCAATGGAAATCAGCTTATTTTAATTTAATCTATACATTTAATTTGACCGTATTAAGACTTGTTTTTAGGTGTCAACTACCAGTCCAATTGGGTTGTCCTTGGAGTCAGCTAGTCGTTCAACCACAAATGATTCATATCACAAAGATCCAGAAAAACAGATCTCGTGTATGGTTTTGGCAAACAATAACTCATACATATTATCCACTTCTGGTGGAGAGGTGTGCTTATTCAATATCCAAACATTGGAGGTGATTGATATGCTCATTATAAGTTTATTTGTAGTTTTAGGTCAGTCTTAAACATTGTTTATTAAGGAAAATATTAAGCTTGTAAAAAGAAAGTCAACTTTGACTATTTAACACATTTTGCATAGGAATCAGTCATTAGTATGTGATGTTTACAATAGGATGTAGTTTTATAATTTGCTTCACTAATTTTCTTCCTTTTTGATCAAGTATTTCTCATACTAGAAAATATGGTAATTTGCCAATGATTGTGCTTGTACTTAATCCTGTATAAATACCCTGTAGTTATATCTTGAAAACTTTTTTAAAAAACATTATTATGTAGGTAGAAATATGTATTCCTATGATTTTCAATCTTAAATTAATGACTGCTTAGTGATTGATATAAGATTCCTAAATGCAATAATGCAAACTTTAATGCAGCGTTTATCAGTCTTGTTGGCCCCTTCCCCACCAGCAACATCTTTTGCTCTCCATCCAATGGATAACAATATCGTTGCTTTTGGGTTGGAGAACTCGAAAATTCTAATACGCCATATGACAAACGATATGAATAAGGTACCATGGATATATTAGTTTTTATGAACATTTAGCATTCAAAAGTTTTTCCTGATTTTCATTTATGACCTGGTTGTATAATGTATTAATGTCATTGTGTTTGTTTAATACCTGGAAAAGATGTTGGAAGGACACCACCGAAAGGAAATTACTGGCGTGGCATTCTCACTACGTTTGAATCTGCTGATATCAGCTGGAGCTGATGGTCTGGTAACGACTTTAGCTCTCTCAGAGTTACTCAACTAATTTATATTTATTGACATTTAAGTCATGAAAACAGAACATTGATTGAGATAAATATTATGGTGGCAGCTGTGTGCTTGGAGCTTAAATAAATGGGATGTACAGCACGAACAAATTGTATATGCAAATGGAGATAGGTCCTCATTACCAGTTGGAATTAGCAAAATAAATTTTCACAAAGATAATGTTCACTTGCTAGTTGTGCAGGAGAACCAAATTGTAATCTATGATTGTTCTACATTTGATCAAGCATGCCATGTAAGATGCTACACTTGCATAAATGCTAAGATTTTATATGTTAGGCTTTGCTTTCAGAAATTAAAAGTTTCAATCTATAGTTATCCTAAGTTCATTCATGAAAACTAGAGATTTGAAGAAACAGCTAATGACTACTTTACTACTTTCTTTTGCAGTGGCCACCTCAGGGTCCATTGCCTGCATCAATTTCGAGTGCCCAATATTCCTGTGACAACCAACTAGTCTTTACCAGTTTCTGTGATGGTGTAATTGGTGTCTTTAATGCAGATGTCCTAAGGCCACTTTTCTGGATGCCTCCTTCAGTTTTGCAATCAGGCATGAGCAGGTATAGTGTCTTTTATGCAAATGTTATCATACCTTCTTGAACTCTATTTAACCAAGGCAATGTTCATTTAAATCTGGACGTCACTAAGTTCTCTACAAAATGTACTATTGACCAAATTTCAAAAATCAGAAAATCTAACAGATTTTCATGAAATTTTCAACATATGTTCTTCATGGTCTGTATATTTTATGGTCAAAAACCACAAAAAAAGTGTACAAAAAATCAGTGTTTTCGCTATTTTTTTAGCTTTGATGAGTTTCATCTAGAGCTTGACCTTTGCTTTTAACTCCCAGGGATGATCCCTTATCCCACTATTTTTTTTATAAATAATATATTTTTATCTTATTTTAATGAAAATGGCCTTTTCATCGAAAGATTAATACAACTTCTCTTGATTCTTGATTCCCATCATAGAAATGGCTACTATACATAGAAAATTAATGCAACTTCTCTTGGTTCCCATCTGCAGGGATAATATCTATGCTCTTGCAATTGCAGCACACCCACATGAACGTAACCAGTTCACTATTGGTTCGAGTGATGGGGGAGTGTATTTGATTGAGGTTTTAGAATCACAGGGGAAGGAGGCTGTGGGCTCACTTGAGAATCCCTCAACAAGCAAACATGGTTCAGAATTGCCAAAGTAGCATGGAAATGTGACAGTAAAAATATCAAGCAGCAAATGACACATTGATATTCTGATTTGTTCGTGAGATGAATAATAGTAGCACTTTTTTTTTCAGGTTCTGCTATTATTTTCTAAGTACCCTAGAAGTTATTGTGATGGTGAAGTTCATTTTTTGGCCTCACCAACCGCAAATATTTTGTTAACGATTCTTTAGCAATGCTTTGTCATTCATTTCAAAAATACAATTCAAATATAAATTTTCAGATTTTAAGATTCTAAATTAAAAATAATTAATTAAAACAATTTTTAAATTTTATTTGTATTATTTATTAAGAATTATTTGATTTTAATTGGAATTAAAAATGTTGAGATATGTGGTATAGACAAATCAAGATATCTTTTAGTCTCTTATAAATAAATGGTGAACAAAACTTCTCTATTAGTAATTAATGTGAAGAAACATTCTATAATAGCAACAAGGTGGAATATATTTTGATGAGTATATTTATATTGTTTAAAATTGACATTGTGTTTTCTTCTATATTTTTTTATTTGGTTGATTATTTAATTATCTAAAGTTTATATCTTTGTTCAACTTGTGCATGATTTAAAAAAAAAAAAACATATTAGTTAACAAATAAAAATATTTTCTTTTTCCATTCATAATTTTGTTTGAAAAAATATTTTTTAAATTTAATGTTTTAAAATTATAAGTCTTTTCTTTAATTTTATATAATTTTTTGTTACTTATTTTGAAAATATTATGTTTATCTATACTTATATTTTGGGAAAATGTTAATTGGGCTTCTTGTTGTCATTGTATAATGATTTTTGACATTAACAAAAGTAAATTAAGATAAGTTTTAAGAAAATAAAATAATTCTAATTTTTCTTCATCACATTTTTAAGACAAATCTATTTAAGTTAAATATATTGATTTATTTATTTAATTAAAAGCTATTTTGTTTTCAAGTTAATAAAAAACTATTAAAAAATTAATATATAAAATAGTTTTAAATTTCTTAAACATTTGAAAAATAAATCTATTATAATTATACTAAAAGGGTTAAGTAGGCATGACCCATGTAGAACCAAGATTGAAACACTTTGTTGGTGAGGTTGCCACCAAGGTCCAAACCCTGCCTACCCTAGGCTAGCTTAAAAGGTTGTCCTTATCGATTAAAAAAAAAGGAGGATTAAGATTTCACTATTCAATGTTTAATTTAGGACTATTCCATGTTGTTTTAGCACTTTTGCTTCTCCATAATGTAGATTGAGTGTATTATTTTTATTATTCAAGAGAGGAAGATTAATCTTCCTTTATACCTTTTGTAGTGCCCCATCACCAAGGGATGTCACTCTTCCAAGTGACACCAATTATTATATTATTAATATAATAAATAATTATTGTATTATTATATATAATATAATAATTATATAATATAATTGTATTATCACATAATATTATAATTATATTATCTGACAATAATAATATAATAATTATACAATATAATTATATTATCATATAATAATATAATAATATTATTTCACAATAATAATATTATCACAACCTTTATGTTATCTGTGTCCACCTGAACAAATCCGACCATAGCTACAATAACATTAACATTCCCTCTTAGCTAGGGAGTAATCCTTCTTGATATTTGAGTTATAGAGTAATGTCCACCATGGCTACTCCTAGAGGGTGGCTCCATCGTGGCTTCTCCCATGAATGGAAACGTAAACAAACACAAATGTTCATCACAAAATCACTCATGTGATGTCGTTATCTTACAAGTCACTCACACGACCTCCACCATGGCTACTCCTAGAGGATGGTTCCATCATGGCTACTCCCATGAATGGAAATATAAATGAGTACAAGTGGAATCACTCAATGTGATGTCATCATATCATCATGACGTTCACCATAGCTATTCCCAGAGGGTGAATAAACACAACTACTAAGTCATGGATTATCTCACATGGCATCCACGATAGCTACTCCTAGAGGGTGGAACAAGGGCTTTCACCTCAA
Source organism: Thuja plicata (assembly GCA_018584345.1). NCBI lineage: Eukaryota > Viridiplantae > Streptophyta > Pinopsida > Cupressales > Cupressaceae > Thuja > Thuja plicata. Next base: position 211,681 of record MU227923.1, on the reverse strand, counting down.
ATTTTCTCTCACAATGAAGAGTGCACTAACAAGGGTTTGCACATCAAGTTTCTCTCATAGAGAAAGATGAATTAACAAGAGCTTAATCGTCATATTTTTTTGTCTTAGAGAAATATACACTACAAGGAATCTTCATGATGATGTGATTCCCTTTGAAGCTCCAAGTACTAACATCAACCTCCTGACCTTCTCACCCAAGGTTGCCTATGTAGGTTTGTTAGACTCCATTTGAATTTGATATCAACCTTCTGACCTCTTCGTCCAAGGTTTCTTGTGATGGATATTCAGACTATGTTTGAATGTTAAATCTTCCTCTTCAAAGAAATGTCTTCAGTCACCAACTCAGGACCACATGGTAATAATTATCAATTTCTTCCTTCTCTGAATGCAATCTCTTATGCTTCTTGATCTATTCTCTTGTAGTCAAAGGATAATTCCCTCTAGGTGATACTCGTACAACAAGGACCTTTGATGGAGTTTAAGTCATCTCTAACTTTCACCAATTCAATCATTTCTACTCTTGCAGGAGTTAGTGATCAGAGAAAAGGGAAGGATCCCATGGATATGAAATCTTGTATTTGTTGCTTAGGAATGCCTTTATAATCCCCATGCTTGGCTCTATTAGAGCCTCCTCCAATTTTTTCCCTTCTCGTCACTACCTATGCAGAACATTGGAATGTAAAGATGCATATCCCAATATTCCAATATTTGGCACTTTTGTGTCTCATTATGCAGATGAGATGTTGGTCAAAGATTGGAATAGATAGTAAGAAACACCTGATACTAGTAAATATGAGTTTCAAGTTGAACCCATCAAATACGTTGATCAAAGATGCCATATATAATTGATATGGCCTTCAGAATATACCATTATTCGACCTGAATGATGAATACATGATTTTAGAATTAAACCTAAAAAATTATGTGATTGTTCCTAGTGTTGGCATATCTGATGCAGTGACGGTAAGTGAGTTTTTAAGATGTCATGATATAAATTTGATTACAACATGATCATATATTATGTTGTCATTGATGTCAACTATTGACTTTGTGTTATTAGTATGTTTCCAAGCATAGTTGTGTTGAATGAAGTATTTTAGTGAGTTTCAGTGGTTGTTATCTTTATGGGAAACTTAGGTGTGTCTTTGGATGTCTAATGCATGATTTCTATCGCTGAAGTGATTTTATGAGAAAAATGTGATTGGTTACAGTATTTCAGTGCAACTGCTGGAACATCTAATGACAGGTGATATATGATTTGAATGTCTTGTCAAATATTTTTTGTATCTTGTAGCATGATTATAGGATATGGTGGTCAACAATGTTCAGATGCTATAATTGCAACCAAAAAGAATTTGAGCAACTAGTGTGAAGGATAGATGACCGACGAGTAGAGACAGAGTTATTTTCAGTTTACAGTGTTTGTGTTCTTGAGTGACAGTTGATGAATCTTTGATCGGTGTTGAGGTTGTGATGAATTCAGTTGAGTTATTAATGATCTAGTGATTTTTTTTCATGATTAGAGGTGATGATCTGGTGTCACATTGTTTGATGCTAGCGTGTGGAGAAGTTTCTTGAGGAAGCTTGTGTTTGACTACTGGAGACAACATTCTATGTAAATCATTATATTGGCTGACGCAGTCTTGAAAATATGTTTTGAGAATTTAATTTTTTTATGTGAAGCATTGGATTTGAGCGGGATGTTTTGAAATTCTATTTTAGGGCTTGATTAAGGTGGTGGACTTAAAATTTTAGTATATAATGGATGAAGTTGAGGGTAAAATGTGTTGATCATGTGTTGAGCAAGTGCAGTGTAATGTGTGTGTTGTGATCAAGTCATGAAAGAGTTAAGTGTGCTCAAAAGAGATTGTGTGCTTTGGTGGATTTGATCAAACAGAGGTAGTACTATTTTGTAGATCATTATTGTTATTATTCGCTAACAATTATGATAGGTTAAATCCCCTAACAGGGTAGATCCTAATAGATCTTTGTTGTAAATCCTCTAACAAGGTAGCACATTAGCTTGTGTTTTAAGTCCTCTAACAAGGCTACTCTTAATAGGGTAAAGGCTCTAACAGGCCTAAGCTAAATCCCTTAACCAGGTAGCACCTAATAGTGTTGTTGCAAACTCCTAACATGGTTAAGCTCCTCACATGGCGTAGTTCAGAAGAGTACATCATTTTAGTGGGCACTAATCCCTACCATGGTTTTTTTCCTATTTGGGTTTCCACGTGAAAATTAGTGTGTTATGTGTGATGCTTGTGTGGATTTTTGATTTTATTTACTTTTATCTCTTTACATAAGTTATATGTTTTGTTATTTGGAAGTTTCTTCTAAAGTTAATCAGATCATTGGTTGAATTAGTTGGATACCTATTTGAACTGATTCACCCCCCCTCCTCAGTTCCTCCAAATACTAACAATTGGTATTAGAGCTTTGGTTCTCTTGGTGATAAGCCTAACATCTTGAGGAAACGATCCACAATCATGGAGAGTTACAAGTATGAGATACAACTTGAGAATGCAAACAAGATGATCATTAAGCTACAGGAAAAGCTGAAGAAGTCACTTGCCGAAAGGAGAGAACTTGTTGAGAAATTGATTGAAAGCCAAGATTACATTGAACAAATGTCTGAGGGAAGTATGTCTGAAGAATTTGAGGAAGCTATTGCATATCTAATGGATAAAAACAAGAGACTTAAAGAAGAAGTGGAAAATATGAGAAGCAAGCTTGAAAGTCAGCCTGTTAGGATGTGTGAAGATCTTGAAGGAAGAAGAGTTGCTAAGGATGCAAGGAAATTTTCAGAGGATGCCCTAAAAGAAAAAGATGAAACCCTAAAGGGTAAAGTGGATGATCTTTTTAATTCTGTATAAGAGGTTAGTACATTGTCTGAACATTTACATGACACAAATGAAGGGTATCAAGAAGCCCTAAGGCTGAATGAAGATCTGAGAAATGAGAATGAGAAACTAAAAGAAGAGTTGAAGAGTGCTAATGATTTTCTAAAGAAATACAATGAGAACTCACAGAAGATTGATGAACAATTGAAGAGCCAAAGAAGAGCCAGAGACACAACCGGTCTTGGATACAATGATCAAGGCACATTTGAAGTTGGAGAGTCATCTGGTTCTGGAGTCAAGAAGCCACAAAAATATATGAAGGTAGATTCAAGAAAATATCCAGTAAGAAACCTAAGAAACCTATCTGCTTTAATTGTGGAAAGGATGGTCATACAACTAATATTTGTAGGAGTCATCCTATCACTAGACCTTAGACCTTTAATGTTTATTGGTACAATTGTCACAAGTATGGTCATACTGTGTATAAGTGTAGATCTAGGCCTAGTAGTAGATCCAGTGGTGGTAAATTTGATGGATACTATTATACATGAAATAAATATGGTCATGAAGCTAAGGATTGTAGGTATAAAGTGAATTTTCCTTGGTCTCCGGTCAAACCGGTATACCCTTATGGAAGGGAGATACAATTTAATATCACACGTTTAGTATGTGGTAACTATGGTAATATAGTTATGAATTCCAGAATGAGAACTCAGAGAGGAAATGCTGGACCTTGGAAATCAAATGGTATGACAGGTTTTCTCTGTCATAAGATTGGTCATGTTGCAAGAGACTACCAATTCACGAATCAGTCTCCCAACCAGTCAGAAGATAGAAAGGACAAAAAGATTGTTAATGTTGAGGAAGTTAGAAGTGAGATGAAGAAGACATGGGTGAAGAAAGAAGATAACAAGGAATAAATCAATTTATCTAAAAGTAATTCATCATCCTCTAGTGCAGAGGATTCTTCATCAAACTAAGTCAGCTTTGACTTAGGGGGAGCACATAAAGAAAAAATATTTTTCCGATCCCCTAGATACACGAGTGGTAAGATCTATCTTCATATCGAGATGTATATTGATGTTTTGGATAATCCTAATGAATCTTTTTGGTTATAGATGTTTATGAGGTGATAGAATTTAGTCTTTGTTCCAACCAGTGATCATAAATTTTGTAAAGGCACTATTCAATTGTTGGAATAGACTGTTTTACTATTAAAATGCAAATAAGTGAGTTAGGAGAAAATTGTAATAATGTTATGTGGGGTTACTTTAAACATTTTCAGATAAGATTTTATCAAAGAGAAAAAATCACAATCAGTATTATTGAGGAATATAAAGAACACATTTGTTTTCTTGTTGATACTGACACTTGTATTTGCAAGTTGTGCAACCTAGAACATATTGGGTTCCTGCCATGGGTTATGAGGTAGATGGTGATATAGTGAGACCTCATGAAAATGCACTTTTTTTATAAGCCTATATATGCTACCTTAACTAGGTTTGTTACTAACAAAGATGTTATTCCTAAGATTCAGCTGGAACTAAAGTAACCAGTGATATAGAGAAAGTCATGGAGAATGATTAAGAAGCTAACATAGTTAGTCGGTAATACAGAGGTTGGTACATATAGAAAATCAGAGGAGACACTAGTATTATAGAAGAATTACGATAGACAAAGGAAGATTGATGAAGTAAGAAGGAAGAAGAACACAACAAAAGAAGAATTGGAACAGATTGAGAGGAACAAAATGTATACATTAGTGCCCAGACCGGTGGACAAGAATGTGATTGGTACAAAGTGGATTTTAGAAACAAGATGGATGTGAATGGTGAAGTGGTAAGGAACAAGGAAAGATTGGTGTGCAAAGAATATGCACAAGAGAAAGGCCTAGACTATGGTGAAATATTTGCACCTATGGAAAGACTTGAAGGTGTGAGAGTAGTGCTTACTTATGCTACTTAAAAAGGATTCAAAGGGTATGTGCATCAAGATGGGGGACCAAAAAGGTGCCAAATACCTTTTTGTCCCCCATCTGCACTTAGGGCGCATGCCCTATAGGTTGTACGCTCTATAGGGTGCGCCCTATGGTTTGGGCAATTCAAACCATAGGGCACACGCCCTATAGGGCATACTCCCTATAGGGCATACTCCCTATGTTAGACACAATAAAAGAGAGAGAGAGAGGGAGAGAGAGAGAGAGAGAGAGAGAGAGAGAGAGATTAGTCATGCTAACCAAGGTTTCCTTTTGCAACAAGGTCTAGCGATGAGATTTGCACCTGTTAGGAAGCCTAAGAGTGCAGCTTAGGGGTCATAAGGTGTCTTAATGGGCCCTAAGACCCATTTATGGTTCCTACAACCCCTTATGACACCTTAAGACCCATTAGGAAGCCTAAGAGTACATCTTAGGAGTCCTAAGGTGTCGTAAGGGGACTTAGGACCTATTAATGGGTCCTACGACCCCTTATGACATGTTGTGACCGCCTATGAAGCCTAAGAGCACATCTTCAGGGTCGTAAGGCATCGTAAGGGATCCTAAGACCCATTAATAGTTCCTATAACCCCTTATGACACCTTAAGACCCATTAGGAAGACTAAGAGTACATCTTAGGGGTCCTAAGGTGTCGTAAGGGGACTTAGGACGTATTAATGGGTCCTACAACCCCTTATGACATGTTACAACCCCTTATGAAGCCTAAGAGTGCATCTTAGGGGTTGTATGGTGTCTTAAGGGGTCCTAAGACCCATTAATGGTTCTTACAACCCCTTCTGACACCTTAAGACCCATTAGGAAGGCTAAGAGTACATATTAGGGGTCCTAAGGTGTCTTAAGGGGTCTTAGGAACTATCAATGGGTTCTACAACCCCTTATGACATGTTACGACCCGTTAGGAAGCCTAAGAGTGCATCTTAGGGGTTGTAAGGTGTCTTAAGGGGTCCTAAGACCCATTAATAGTTCCTACAACTCCTTATGACACCTTAAGACCCATTAGGAAGCCTAAGAGTACATATTAGGGGTCCTAAGGTGTCTTAAGGGGTATTAGGAATTATCAATGGGTTCTACGACCCCTTATGACATGTTACAGTCTATTAGGAAGCCTAAGAGTGCATCTTAGGGGTTGTAAGGTGTCTTAAGGGGTCCTAAGACCCGTTAATGGTTCCTACAACCCCTTATGACACCTTAAGACCCATTAGGAAGCCTAAGAGTACATCTTAGGGGTCCTAAGGTGTCTTAAGGGGTCCACGGACCTATCAATGGGTTCTACGACCCCTTATGACATGTTACGACCTGTTAGGAAGCCTAAAAGTGCATATTAGGGGTCGTAAGGAGTCTTAAGGGGTCCTAAGACCCATTAATGGTTCCTACAATCGCTTATAACACCTTAAGGGGTTCTAAGACCTATTAATAAGTCCTACAACCCCTTATCACACCTTAAGACCCATTAGGAAGCCTCAGAGTATATCTTAGGCATCGTAAGGTGTCTTAAGGTGACTTAGGACCTATTAATGGGTTCTACGACCCCTTATGACATGTTACGACCCATTATGAAGCCTAAGAGCACATCTCAGGGGTCATAAGGTGTCTTAAGGGGTCCTAAGACCCATTAATGGTTCCTACAACCCCTTATGACACCTTAAGACCCATTAGGAAGCCTAAGAGTACATATTAGGGGTCCTAAGGTGTCTTAAGGGGT
>MU227923.1:162251-172646 GCA_018584345.1 Thuja plicata | reverse complement strand
TTTCCCACCTCTATCTCTCTTCCTCTCTCTCTTCCCACCTCTCTCTCTCTCTCTCTCTCTCTCTCTCTCTCTCCTTTTGTGATTTTGTGTCTAATATAGGGCATACGCCCTATAGTGCGAATTCCATATAGGGTGTACGCCCTATAGTAAGTATAGGGCATGCGCCCTATAGGGCGTGCGCCCTTTTAATGACATTGAAATTTACCAAGCCTAAGGCTTGGATTTGCCTTGGAGTTCCAACCCAAAGGCTTGGAGGATTCAAACAGGCCTGAGACGTGTTTTCCAGCAAACTTACTAAAAAATAACATTTTTCCTTATGTGCTCCCCGTCAGGTTTGCACGTGGTTCAATAATGATAAAATCAGACAACATGATATTGTAGATCTCTCTAATAGCTATCTAACCATGTAATTTATTTTGAATTCTCATTATGTTAAGCATTTCATCTCTAATTTCTTTTCTAAGTATGTCTGATTTTTGTCAAAAATCAACGTGTATTCATTTGGGCTTAGATTTTGGTTCGTTCATCAAATTTTGAAAAAAATTACATTTTTAGAAACTAGACTCCATTTTACACACTTTAAAAAAAAAATAATTTTTGATTTTCAATTATTTTTCAATGTTTTCTAGGTGGAGCACACATAAATTTCACATTTGCAGGATGTGTCCACTTCAGAAAATGGCAAAAAATCACACTTTTATAAAAAAATTAGCAGAAAAATCTGGGATAAACTAGATGGTGTTAGCTAATTTCTCACTGGAGCGATTTAATTTTTTTTTAAAAAAAGTTAACATTTTAGGGGGAGCACACCAAACGCTATGTTATGTTTTTTCACAAAAAATAGGACCACTTTTTGTGCTCCCCCTTTTTGAGGGCCTTTATCTCCACCATTTCTAAAAACAATTAGTAGTTTAGAAACTAGATTCGGAGTAGAACAACTCTTGTTTTTGTCACATTTTAAAAATTTGAGTGTAAGTATCCTCAATTTCTTGTTGAAGTTCAGAGTTTGCTGATTTCAGAAAAAAAGTGGCATCTTATACCCCCTTTTTGGTCCCCCATCTTTGTGCACTTACCCATGGTATTGGAGAAATGTGTGAAGTTTAGTAAAAAGGGTGAGTAATTATAGAAGAGGTGAAAGACGCAAGTGGAAACATTTTTAAGGAAGAGTGTTGCATAGAGTGTTTCCATCAATGCCAAAGGGGGACATTGTTGGTATATCTGATCCAGTGATGGTAAGCGAGTTTTGAAGATGTCATGATATAGATTTGATTACAGGATGATAAGATAGTATGTTGTCATTGATGTAAACTATTCACTTTGTGTTCTTAGTACGTTTCCAAGTAGTTGTGTGTTTAATGAAGTGTTTTAGTGAGTTTCAGTGGTTGCTATCTTAATGGGAGACTTAGGTGTGTCTATAGATGTCTAATGCATGATCGTTACTGCTGAAGTGATCTTATGAGAAAGTTGTGATCGGTTACAGTATTTTAGTGCAACTGCTAGAACAGTTAATGATAGGTGATAGATGATTGGAATATCTTGTCAAATATTTGTTGTATCTTGTAGCACCGTTATAGGATATGGTGGTCAACAATGTTCATATGCTACAATTGCAACCAAAACTAATTTGAGTGACCAGTGTGAAGAATAGATGATTGATGAGAAGAGACAGTTATTTTCAGGTTATAGTGTTTATGTTCTTGAGTGGTAGTTGATGAATCTTTGATCGATGATCAATGTTGAGGTTGTGATGAAGCAGGTTGAGTTAGTCATGATCTGGTGATGTGTTTTCATGATTGGAGCTGATCATCTGGCATCACATTGTTTGATGCTAGCATGTGGAGACATTTCTTGAGGAAGCTTGTGTTTGGTCAAAACATGTTTGACTCCTTGACACAACATTATATGTAAATCATTGTATTGGCTGAAATGGTCTTCAAGATATGTTTTGAGCATTTAATTTTGTTATGTGGTGCATTGGATTTGAGCGGGATGTTTTGAAATTCTATTTTAGGGCTTGATTAAGGCGGTGGACTTAAAATTTCAATATATAATGGATGAAGTTGAAGGTAAAATGTGTTGATCGTGTATTGAGAAATCGTGGTGTAAGGTGCATGTTGTGATCCAGCCAGGAAAGAGTTAAGCATGCTCAAAAGAGATTGTGTGCTTCAGTGGATCTGATCAAGCGGAGGTAGTGCTATTTTGCAGATCATTGTTGCTATTGTTCCCTAACAGATACAACAGGTAAAATCCCCTAATAGGGTAGATCCTAATAGATCTTTGTTGTAAATACTCTAACAAGGTGACACATTAGCTTGTGTTTTAAGTCCTCTAACAAAGATACTCTTAATAGGGTAAAGGTTCTAACAGGCCTAAGGTAAATCCCTTAACCGGGTAGCACCTAATAGTGTTGTTGTAAAATCCTAACATGGTTAAGCTCCTCACATGGCGTACTTCAGAAGAGTACATCATTTTAGTGGGTACTAATCATCATCAATGTTTTTCCCTATTTGGGCTCCCACATGAAAAATTAGTGTGTTATGTGTGATGCTTGTGTGGATGTTTGATGTTATTTACTTTTATCTCTTTAGATCAGTTATATGTTTTGTTATTGAGAAGTTTCTACTAAAGTTAATTAGATCATTGGTTGAATTAGTAGGATACTTGTTTGAATTGATTCACCCCTTCTTAGTTCCTCTAAATACTAACATCTAGAATAGACTGTAACTTCGAGGAATTGATTTGCAGTGTGATGGGGATGGTTTAGTGAATGACAACCTGATATCGAGATGAGCTTGTGTACTAAAAATGAATTTGTTTTAAAACCAAAATACTATGTTATTATTTTTCTGTCCTAATATAGAAGGAACCAAGCCCGAACACAATGAATAAGATTGAAAAATATGATGCCAACTCTGTATAGAAGAGGCTAGACCCGATATCAGGTATAAACATGTTACTAAACCGTTGCTAACTCTCTACCTTTGTTGATTATGATTTTGTAATTACCACTTTATAATACAAAGTTTTATTGAATCACAGTTCAAAGAAAGTGACAAGATCCTTGTTATCCATTTGTATAGGTGTCAAATCCAATAACTAAGTCCGATAGATGTAATATAAAACAATTTACACGAAAATACAATCTCACCAGCCATAAGTGTGTAAGGTGTCTCCACTATCTAATACGATAATGAGTCCAACCACCAATGTGAAGCGTGTTCATAGTGAAGCGAGAATTCTTGAAACATTCTTCTCATAACTTTGGGGTATGTTGTTTGTCATTCCCACAAATTGCAGTCTTTGTTCTCTTGACACAACTTAATACTTGTAAACAGACGATGGTTCCATATGCTAGCTTAGTCGACCTATATTGCCAAGTTGTGAAGACTGCGGCATAAATAATTATATCACCCCTCCAAATGTATGCTCATCAATTTTCCCTCTGTAATATTCCCTTGCGTGAGAGATGTTTCTACCTTACTGTCTAACACTACCTTACCTAAATCGCTGAAGCAACCGGGGGAAAGGTTTGGGTGTGGCAGGATATACAAGTGTTGTAATATTTGGGTGTTTCCCTTCGTTATTTTCATGAATGTCGATCATGTACAAGTTAATTCATTTGTTCATTAATTGTTGTCTAGATTTATATTTGTCACCATACTGATCAATGGACCATTAAATTTCTGAATGAGATTGTGGGAAAGGCTCCTCTACCATTTTCCTTTTCATTTAATGGTTCCAGTGTTTGCAATCTGTATGATGCGATTTTAATCATGACCCCCAATTATTAATTCACAAAGACAATAGTCGCAAGGAATATATGTCGTCTTCTTCTAATATTGATCCCATGTATTTTATCGAAGAATCTCTGAAGATGAATAATCCTCCCTTATTATTTGTCCTTTTAATGAATTTGTGTCCTTGAATTGACTTAATAGAATGATTCATGCAATTTCTATTGTGCAATTATATCGTAGATGTCGATTCAGTGACTAGAAACTAATGGTTGACAACTTTAATACATACCGACGCGCACAATTGATAGAGAGACACACTAATAAATTCGATGGTAGTCAAATATCTGAATTGCTTTGATGGATCCCACACCTTTCTCTGTTCTTGATTATTCCTCCCAGAGACCATGTTATTTTTCTGTGGTGCTCATTTAACCACGAGCACTGATTTTCCCTCCCAACTATACACAATCCCTATTGTCTCCCCTCCACCCCCCGCGAGCATTTCTGCTTCTTCATAATGTAGATTGAATGTATTATTTTTATTATTCAAAAGAGAAAGATTAATCTTCTTTTATACCTTTTATGGTGCCCTTCATCATGGGACGCCACTCTTCCAAGTAGCACCAATTATTATATTATTATTATAATAATTATTATATTATTATATAATATAATAATTATACGATATAATTATATTATCATATAATTATATTATTTCACAATAATAATATTATCACAACCTTTATGTTATTTATGTCAACGCCACAATAACATTAACATTAACATTCTGTCATGTCTAAAACTTGGCCAAAACACAATTACAATTTTTTTCCTAAAGAAAGATGTTTAACTACGGTTGTACAGACACAAGTCTCTAAGATAACTATGTTTCACGCTTAATGTTGCAAGTCTAGCATCCTTACAGGTTTATGTAGATCTCGGTTGACTAGGTTTGACTAAGAATTTCACTAGTTGTTTAAAAGGGTTCGTAATCCTAACATCAACCTATAACATTAACTAGATTACCAACTACAAGTTAACTAGGGTCGATAAAGTTGATAGAAGAATACAATATTAAATTGATTACTTAACATGATAACTTATCCAGTCATATTAAATAATTTCTAAAGTAATGTTTCAATAAAACTACATAATAATCTAATTAAATCAAATTAAATGAATTTCTAATTGATTTTAAATATTAAATCGATTATACTAAATTTTAATAAGTAGCTCAAAGAAATTAATTCTAAACTAATATAATTAAACTTTAAAAATACTAATACATTTACTATCTTATAACAGAATGCTTCCTATTACTTTTAAATATTTTTAAATCAATACAATAATCTCAAATCTAGCATTAAATATGTGCTAATATATTCAAGTTTAATAATGTCCCAATAAAATAAACAATTCACTTTTAACTAAAGAGCTTAAATCATTAAATCTTTATTTAAAACCCTATAATATCATATTTAAAGAAAATTTTAAAATATCAAGCCCCATAAATAACATATACATTAATCCTCTTTAATTGGAAATTAAAATTTCAAACTAAATCTATTAAATACTAATTTATTTAATTAATAAATTTCTTCTAGAAAACACTACCCTCAAGTCAATATTTTCAACTATATATTCTTATGTAATTAATTTTAGGTTCCAATTTAAATCAAATCTATTTAAATTGAAAACTTATAAATAGAACCTCATGACTTAACTTTTTGAAATAATCCTATGATTATTTCTGGTTCTTATTTATTTTATTTATAATCATTTTTATTTTATTGTGTTTTATTTTTATTTTATTTAGGGGAGAAGCTAGGGTTTCGAGCGGAGGGTGGTCAAAGTGGTGGTGAACCGGTGGCGATGGTGGTGGAACTCAATGGCCGTGGTGGTGGAATCGAAGAAGGGTTTGAAGGCCACGCGGTGGCACAGAGGTCATACGCAGGCGGAGTAGCGGGAGGCGGGAGTAGTGAGAGGTGCGTGCGTGGGAGAGAGGGGAGATAGTGTGATGGGTCGGGGCATTGTGACTTGTCGCCCCCTACACCACTGTGTAGCCATGGTGGACGGGGTGTGTCGGCCATGACTGTCACCCTTCCCACCATTGTGCTCCATAGTGGCAAAGGAGTCGCACTACCAAGAAAGGGGAGCAGGGGGTCAGGTAAGGGCTTCGTCCCTCCCGCCCTTGCACAAAAATAATTTTGTTTTTAAATAGAATTTCTTTTTTTTTTATTAAAAATGAAACATAAGCATTTCATGGGGATTTTAAAACTATAGGGTTATTATTATTATTATTATTATTATCACATTAATAAGCATTAAATCCATTACCTTAATTATTTTCTTACACATAATTCTAGGCATAATTTATTTAACTTAGAAGCCATCTATTTGATAAAATGTTGAGAAGGATTTTCAAACTTGTATTGAAGGTAGATGCAATTCATAAATATCCATTTCTTCAACTATAAAAATTAGATATAAGTGGTTTACAAACTTAACCAAATGAAAAATTTAAACAATTATAATTCATCTATTTATATCTAAGATACCTATTGCAAACTTCAAATAGTTTATAAATCATTACAATATATGTCAAAATCCCTTTTACAAGATTAACAATTTCTTCAAGCTTTGAATATAACAAGAAATACAATATTTTCTATAAGGGATGGATTACAACAAAGGAATCCCTGATTTCCTCTAGGCCACTGAAAGCTCAAGAATACTCATAAGACCTCCAAGCTCCATCTAAAAACCTTTAATAGACTAAGGTTGACCATAGAGGCACACCTCCCAACCTAGGCCTTTACAAGGCCACCCCCGAGCTTGGGAGCCTAGAACTGAACATGGAAACAAATAGGAATACACAAACTCACACACTCAAAAAAACAAAAAGGAAATTCCCTCCCATGGATTAACAACAAGAAGGTGTCCAAGAGGCCTTATCCAAAATGGGGTGATAGTGAACTATCTTAGGAGGAGAAGCCAAAGCACAAAATACTGAAATAAAGCAACACATGGACTTGAAACAAACCAACTTCCTCAAGATGCAAAAACCATGGCCTCCAGCCATCAAAAATTCTCCTTATGACCACGTGGTGCCCTCGGGATTGCTTGGCATCATGGGGATCAAAAACATCCATGTATATCCCTCCACTCATGAGAGACTCTACACTACTTGGTGTCTCAACCTATCACCCCTTCAAGGTTACTTTTCCCTCCCAAGGGTGACTGTGCCTTGAAGAATCTCAAAACAAGTATAAGCACAAAATGAAACACAACATAAGCATACTCAAAACAAATCTTACATGGAGTAAAAAAACTACATACACAACTCCATTTATGGAGCTCTAATATTTTTACATGCATAAACAATATCAATTATTCTTTACACTAAGAGGCCAACCTGAATCCAAGCTATGGAAAAATGAATGGTGGCTTGTGAAGAGCTTTTCCTTCCGATCCTTCTTCCTTCTCCAAAATTCTCCTTCTAGACCGAACTTGTCTCCAAAAGTAGAGTGGGTGAACAACCTAAGCTCTTACTAAACTCTTCCCTATAAAGGCCTTCTCCCTAAAATATCAAGAATCATTAATTAGGAAGAGACCCTAACCCATCTCATCTCCCACTTGCATTCCTTCTCCATAAATGGAGTTAAATACATACATGAAAATAAATGATGGCTTAACCAAAGTTTTCCAACTCTCCAAACTCATCACTTTTCAAAATGGAGATTTTAGGGATGTCATAAATGAGTTTTAAGGCTCTTAATGGGATGAAAATGACCCCTAACCCCTAAGGTACCAAGTGGGGTAGTTAGTTTTGACCCTAGTTACCCTAGTTAATTTTTTTCAAATTTTTCCTACCGAATTCGATTTTTCTGGCAACTGGAAAAAAAATTTCAGCGACAGGCACGACGGGCGTCAAATTTTTTCATGGGGACAGTGTCAGTCGTTTGAATGTCAATTTTTTTCCAGTGATTGGTTTTTTCCAGTGAGCTCATTTTCGGAGGGGCACTTGGTTTTTTAGCCATATCTTGGGCATGCGGTGTCCGTTTTTGAAAAATGAAATATCACCGGAAAGGTGTTTCTGAGCCAGACGTGATGATGCTGGTCTTGTTTGCTGATTTAGCAGTTTGAAATCTCTTTTTTTTGTGTTGAAGTAGAGGCTTCCTTTTCCTCCATCTCTACATCTGGCGTCCAGTTTTTCTTCTCATTTTTTGTGCTTTCAGTAATTGTTTTTTTGTTGTACAGGGGATAGAATCATACATTATGGGGGGGTTCTTTTGATTTTTTTCATTTAAATTCAGAAATGACCCTTCTACTTCCGTCTTCTTCTTCTCTCAATGTCGGACCCCTATGTGGCTCGGCTGACACCGCACAATTACCACACCTGGAAAGCACACATGACTAGGCTACTCATGTCACGTGGCTTATGGTCATGTCTCTATGAAAATCAACCTGTCCTACAATGTCCTTTTGAGGTTCTTCAGGATAGGAATAAAATGGATGAAGCCATGGGCTTGATTGCACTTAACATCTCCGATAGTCTCCTTTTTCACCTGGATAGTTTGACCACTCCTAGGGCCATTTGGGGCAATTTTTTAGATTTTTTTGGCATAGTGAATGAGTTCCGGGCACTACAGATTGATGCAAAGCTAACCACTTTGACTCCTACCAGCTTTCCCACTATGGAGGACTTCTTGATGAAGTTCAAATCTCTGTGCTTAGTTTTGCAGGGATGTGGGAGAAACAAGATAGATGATGAGTATATCTTCCTGATACTCTCAAAGTTGAGAGGACAGTATTAGATATTTTCTTCTACTTTCTACTCTACCATGGATGCTTTGGGTACTAGACACACCATTCCTTCATTCGATACATTCTATGATCGGTTGACACGGGAATAGGAAAAGATCCAACAGATGGATGCTTCTGGCTCTTCTAGCCAAGCATTGGTTGCTCAGTCTTCATAGGGGAAACCAAAACAGAAAGCCAAACTGAAGAAAGCTTTAGTAGGCAATGAGTATTCCTCCAAACCTACACAGAAAAATGATTCCAAACCTCTAGCTAACCCTTCCAAGGGTAAATCTTCTTCGAAGTCTACTGAGTCTACCTCCAAGACTAAGAAGAAGTCAAATGAAACCTATAGTTTTTGTGGAAAGGATGGACTTCCCATTTCTAGGTGTTGGAAACATTTGGAGTATTTAGAGGAAGCCATGCATGAGCATCACATTTCAGCTCCTCAGTCCATATCCTCCCCTACGGGGAAAGGTCATTCTCTTACTGCATGAGAAACAAATTTTGGGCCCACCTAGATTCTTGATTCCAGTGCCTCTCACCACATGACTCACACTCAGCAGTTGGTCACCTCACTTGCTTGCTATGCTACTTCACAGATTGCATTAGGACCCCTAGGAAGACCCCACGACCCCTTTTGACCCATTTGAATGCTCAAGTGTGTCCTAAGGGTCGTAGGACCCCTCAGGACACATTTGAACATTCAAATGGGTCAAAAAGGGTCATGTTGTCTTTCTAGGGGTCCCAGTACGTCTTATCATGCATTAGGACCCCTAGGAAGATCCCATGACCCCTTTTGATACATTTGAATGCTCTAATGTGTCTTAAGGGGTCGTAGGACCCATTAGGACACATTTGAACATTCAAATGGGTCAAAAGGGGTCATGGGGTCTTTTTGGGGGTCCTAGTATGTCTTATCACGCGTTAGGACCTCCAAAAACATCCCATGAACCCTTTTGACACATTTGAATGCTCAAGTGTGTCCCAAGGGGTCATAGGACCCCTTAGGACACACTTGAGAATTCAAATAGGTCAAAAGGGGTCATGGGGTCTTCCTGGGGGTCCTAGTATGCCTTATCATGCATTAGGACCCCTAGGAAGACCCCATGACTCTTTTTGACACATTTGAATGCTCAAATGTGTCATAAGGGTTGGTAGGTCCCCTTAGGACACATTTAAACATTCAAATGGGTCAAAATGGGTCATGGGGTCTTTCTGGGGTCCTAGTATGTCTTATCACGTATTAGGACCCGTAGAAAGACCCTACCCTATGACTCCTTTTGACACATTTGAATGCTCAAATGTGTCTTAAGGGGTCGTAGGACCCCCTAGAATAGATTTGAACATTCAAATGAGTCAAAAGGGGTCATGGGGTGTTTCTGGGGGTCTTAGTACACCTTATCACACATTAGGCCCCTAGGAAGACCCCACGAGCCCTTTTAACCCATTTTAATGCTCAAGTGTGTCCTATGGGGTCATAGGACCCCTTAGGACACATTTGAACATTCAAATAGGTCAAAAGGGGTCTTTTTGGGGGTCCTAGTACGCCTTATCATGCATTAGGACCCCCTAGAAAGACCCCATGACCCCTTTTGACACATTTGAATGCTAAAATGTGTCCTAAGGAGTTGTAGGACCCCTTAGGACACATTTTAACATTCAAATAGGTAAAAAGGGGTCATGGGGTCTATCTAGGGGTCCTAGTATGCATTATCACACATTAGGAGCCCTAGGAAGACCCCATGACCCCTTTTGACACATTTGAATGCTCAAATGTGTCTTAAGAGGTTGTAGGACCCCTTAGGACACATTTGAACATTTAAATGGGTCAAAAGGGGTCATGGGGTCTTTT
>MU227923.1:106494-117450 GCA_018584345.1 Thuja plicata | reverse complement strand
TATATATATATATATATATATTATAGCTCTGTATCTAATCCATTTTTGGTTATGTCTGATTTTATAATATCTTTGCTGGTTGTATATCTATATATTTCTCTAATCTGTGTCTTTGCGCAGCTCTAGTTTATTATATAACTTCATTGTTAATTTTATTTAATTTTATTTCAATCATTTTTTATTTGCATTTTGCAGTCTATTATTCTACATTCTCCCAGCTGCGTTAGTTTAAAAGGAAGTATTATAGAATTTAAGTAAAGATTAAATTTGTCTTTGTCTGGCATACTTTATCATATTTTCTTTATTTCTTCAGCAATCTGTGTATAAGTGGCCCAAAATCTGACATATTCTCTGTTAGTTGGAGATTAATTATTATATAGTTGTAGATTATTATCATCTTGTTGCACTTGTCTCTGTCTTCAAAATTCATTGCGTAGACTTAGTATAGATTGCACTCTTTTTCCCTCTACTACATAGCGTTGTATAGATTTCTTTGCGCAACATATAGTTGTTGGCGCAGCCATATTACTTATTACTTTTTTCTTGCCGCATCTTATTTATTCAGTGCAACCCATATTTGTCTTGGTCCCCTTCCTTATACTTGGTCTAGCATATACTTGGTCCCCTGCCTTATACTTGGCGCAACAACATAAGATTTTGCCCAACTTCAGTGCAACCTTTTTGGTTGCAGATCTTAAAACTCTTACCTCTCACAGCCTTGGTCTTTGCCTTGCTGTTGTCCTCTTTCATTGCAAAGTTTTTAATTAACTTTATTTTTCTTAGTGTCTTGCGCAGACTCTTAAGCTTCCTCTCTCATCTTTAAGTTGTTTTCTAGTGTCTTGCACAACCAACTTATAATATATTTATTTGAGATTCATTTTTTCAAAAAACTATTTTTAACTAAAGTTGGATTTAATAGAAAAAAGTCTATTGGTTTCATCCATTAGCGCAGAGATATATTAATCATTCTCTACATAGTCTGGATTTAGCTTTTTTAGTTCTTGTTTAAACATTTGCATGCGAGTCTGTAAGTAATCGCTTCTGCATATTCTCTGATTTCTTTTATGTCTGTGGTTTTTTTTCTAATTTAAGATCTAGTTTGAATGATCTATATTCCTTTGACTCATTTTAATCTCACTCTTATATAAATTTGTTTAAATCT
Organism: Thuja plicata; assembly: GCA_018584345.1. Taxonomy (NCBI): domain Eukaryota; kingdom Viridiplantae; phylum Streptophyta; class Pinopsida; order Cupressales; family Cupressaceae; genus Thuja; species Thuja plicata. Next base: position 116,288 of record MU227923.1, on the reverse strand, counting down.
TAATTTACATAAAATAAGTTTTATTGCTCAAACTTTTTTCATCTCTAATTACTTTAGTTTCTTAATTTTGTCGATCAACATTAACCATTAGTGGCGGAAACCTCAAGTGGAAACCTCGAGCGGGAAACCCCTGGAAATTTCCTCGAGCAAGAACATGCTTTCAAATCCTGGCCATGGCGGTGTAGCTCCAGTAGGTACAGTACCTGCTCTGGAATCTTCTATGCTCTACCCGGCGGGTGGGCTCCCTCCTTAGCATTCTGAGAATAAGGTTGTTTTTGACCAAAATGGGTTGAAGTCAAATAAGACTACTGTCCCCGAGAGTACTTCTACCGAGGGCCCCTTTGACGGTCCTTGACTGGCTCAAGAATCTCTCAAAGTTGGAGTGTCAGCTCCCAAGGGCAAGTGGGCTGGCCTCTTTGGTATTAAACCATCAGGGAAATCTTCCTTTCCTGCGGTCAATGTGAAATCCAACCCATCAAAAGGATAATTTTCTATTATTATCCCTGATCCTCTGATCGATCATTCCATTTTGGCAATGGAAATGACCCTGATAGGCAAGTTTGCGGCAGGGAGATCTAATATTGAAGCTGTTAGACAGTTTTCCAAGAGGAAATGGTTTCTGAAAGGGCAAGTTGATATTGCTGCAATGGCTACAGGATTCTTTTCCTTTGAGTTCTCTAACATGGAATATCTATCTCATATTCTCTATGGGGACCCTTGGATGCTAGGCCGCTTCTCCATTGCCCTGCATAAGTGGTCCCCTAATCTGGTTCTAAATGATTTGGCTTTCTTTGTCTTGGCTCCAGTCTGGGTCAGATTCCCAGGGCTCCCCCTCAAATATTGGCATGAAGATGCATTGGGAGGATTGGCTAGTTCCTTTGGAGACCTCCTATTGACTGATCCTATGATTGTGGCTAAAACGAGAAGGGTGTATGCCAGGATTTGCATCAACATCCTCTAGACAGTGGACCTTCCTAACACTGTAGTGATTAAATCGAAGCTTGGATCTTGGTCACAAGAAGTAGAATTTTAATCCCTCCCCTTTGTGTGCTTTACATGTGAGAAATTAGGTCACAGGGCGAAAGAGTGTCCTCTCAAGACTCAGAACAAAAAAAATATACCTCCGAAGGAACCAAGAAAGATATGGAAGGAGAAACCTCCGGTGAACCCTCCCACTCCCTCATTGACAGACCTAGTGATATTTACAGAGAAAGATGCAGCTGGTAGTCTGATGGATTCCTCGCTGGGGGATTCTAACCAAAGAAGCAGTGAGGATCCGCCCCCATCAAAGACAACTGAGCCAGGGGACTTCTTCAAAGAAGGAGAAATTGCTAGAGATCAAAAAGGTATGGAAACCCTTTGTATTGAGAATACCTCTTCTCTATTTGGTGTTATAATAGATCTAGGTGCTAAATCGGCCGACAATATCCCTATCCCTCAAACCCCAAAGAATAACCCTAGCTGGGCAGACTCGCTTGAAGAATCTAACCCTTTTTTAGAAGATGGAGGGGAACCTTGGAGTGAGGTATCTAACAGTAAGAAGAAATATACCAGCAGCGTCCCTGGGATGCTCCAAGGAGGTGTGGTAACTAGAGCTAAGAAAGCAGATGTGGGTACTCCAAAACCTCTGAGAGGCTGACCTAAAAATAGTTTCACTCGAGATCAGGAGAGTAGACAAAGTATAGAAGATGGGCGACAAAGGACCATCCAAGATTGTTCCCAAAAGTTGTAGATGAAGATTATCTCATGGAACATCACGGGATTAAATTTCCCCCACAATTAGGATGTGTTGAGAAATTTAGTTAGAGATCAGAAACCAGATATTATTCTTATCCAAGAAACTAAAATGGCAAGAGATAAAGTGGAAAAGATAAAATTGTTTAAAAATTGTGGAGCGACTAGGTGTAGCTCTGTAGGAGCTTCAGGCGGTATTGCTGCCTTTTGGAACCTTAACACTATCTATAGGGACCTCATCAAATCGAAAGGCATTATCTCTTCCATACGGTTCAACCATATTTGAGATAGATTCACCTGGGTCCTCTCAAATATTAATGCTCCCAACTCTAAAACTGGCAGGGATAGATTCTGGCGCAAATTGGAAGCTGAGAGAAGTATCTTTAAGAATGATTATTGGATGGTGGCTGGAGACTTTAATACTCCCCTGACAGACTCTAAAAAAATGGGTGGTATCTCCTCTTAGATTAATAGTGGAGTGGCTCTCATGGATTTCATTAATAACCAAGCTCTCTTGGACCTTGACCTTAGAGGTAGCAGCTTTACCTGGTCTAACATAAGATTTGGGGATAATTTGATTCAAGTCTGACTGGATAGGTCCCTTCTGACTATGGACTGAATTCTTCTCTATGACTACTCTTTGTCTTCTCTTCCTAGAGTTGGCTCTGACCACTCTGCTATATCTATCCATGAAAATCCTATCGCGGGGAAGAGGAACTATCCTTTTTGATTCAAAAAAATGTGGATGCAGCACCCTAACATTGCTAAGCATATTGCAGAGTGGTGGAATATCCAAGTGGAGGGCACAACGATGTACAGAGTGGTTTAAAAACTTAAAAACATCAAAAGTAGAGTCAAGATCTGGAATAAAGAAGAGTTTGGAGATATTTTTAAGAATAAAAGTCTGGTCCAAGCTGAACTCAATGAAATTTAAAGAATTATCGACCTAGAGGGCCTGACGATGGACAACAAATTCAAGGAAAATAAAATTCAAGCAGATTACCATAATATTATCTGTAAGGAGGAGGTTTTTTGGAGACAACACTCTAGAGCTCTTTGGCTTCGTGCGGGTGATAAAAATACTAGGTTCTTCCACCTTACTGCCCAGAAGCACAAGGCTACTAAAAGAATAGATCACATCAATGGGAATCAAGGTAAGCTGAGCAAGGAAGAGGAAATTAAAAAAGAATTGACCGATTATTTTTCCACCCTCCTCAAAGCTGACCCTAACCTCTCCAAGGATAATCAACATCTGCTACTGGACTCGATCCCTTGTACCCTGTCAAGAGAGGACAATAAGATGCTGGGAAAAATACCGTCAACTCTGGAAATAAGAGCAGCTGCTTTCTCTTTTGAAGGAGAAAAATCTCCAGGCCTGGATGGGTTCCCTCCCTTATTTTTCCAATCCTTCTAGCATATTGTGGAGAAAGACATTTAGGATGCTATGAAAGAGTTCTTTGGTTCTGGTTCCCCACTAAGAGAAGTTAATTCCACCTTTTTTGTCCTCATCCCTAAGAAGCTTGGAGTGGATAATGTAGATAGTTTTAGACCGATCAGTTTATGTAACACTTTCTATAAGATTATCTCTAAGGTTCTCACGGCCCATATTCTGAAGATTCTCCCAGTTTTAATCTCCCCCAGCAAAATGGCTTTGTCCCGAGTCGTCAAATTTTGGATTCTATTATCTCGGTTCATGAGAATATTCACTCTTTGGAGGTCTCAAAGAAGAATGGATTCCTCATGAAGGTGAATCCGTCTAAGGCTTATGACAGAGTGGATTAGAAATTCCTTTGCAAAGTTCTGTCTGCCTTTGGATTCTCTGTGAAAGTGATTGGCCTTATTTAGAAACTCATTGTATCCCCTTCTATTTTGGTGCTGGTGAACGGATCTTCCTCTAATCTCTTCTTTCCTTCAAGAGGTCTCTGCCAAGGGATCCTATTTCTCCCATCCTTTTTTCTATCATGGCTGAAAGCTTAGGGAGAATTTTCTCTAAAGGGGTCTTGGAAGGGAATATTCTTGGCCTTCTCCCCTCATCCTCTTGCCCTCCCTACTCCAATGAGCAGTTCATTGATGATACAGTCCTTATGGGATCCTCATCTATTAAAGAAGCTATAGCTATCAAGAAAGCCCTTGACACTTATTCCTCAGCTATTGGTCAGCTAATAAACTAGGATAAAAGCTCCCTTTTCTTCATCAACACTCCCCTGGATTGGTAGAGGAGAATGGCAACCATTCTGGGCTATTCTATTGGTGCTCTCCCCTCAAGCTATTTGGGTCTGCCATTGGGTAGTAAACCTCCTGATTCTTTCTGGATGGCGATTAGGGACAAATTCAATAGAAAACTTGCTGGTTGGAAAGGCTCCCTCCTCAGCAATGCTGGTAAAGCTTTGCTACTCAAGATATCACTCCAAAAACTCCTAGTTTATGCCCTGAGTCTTTTCAAAATCCCCTCCAAGATTGCTGATACTATTGAGAAAATTTAGAAAAGATTTTTATGGTTTGGCACTGAAGTGAAAGATAGAATCCACCTTGTGGCTTGGGAAAAAGTGTGTAAGCCGGTCAAACTTGGGGGTCTTGGCATCAGAAGAATTAAGGACATTAATATTGATCTCCTAGCTAAGCAGTGTTGGAGAACTTTTGGAAAAGAGAAAGCTTGGAACAAAATTCTTAAGTCCAAGTATCTTTTTGATACTCCCTCTATTGATTCTTTCCTCTCTTCTCCCCTAGTTGTTAAGGTTTCTGTGATTTGGAATAGCATTTTGAAGGCTAGACCCCTAGCTGCTAAAGGTGCCTGATGGAAAGTTGGCAATGGTCAGAAAATTAATTTCTGGGAAGATCCATGGTTTAGGGATAAACCTCTGATCCAGTACCTTGGCATGGATATCTTTGTGGAGATGTGTAAATTCAGAATTGTTTGTAAAGTGGTGGATTACTAGAGAGAAAATAAATGGATAAACCTGTGTGATATTGATCCCATCCTAAAAAATATTAACCTGGATGTTTCTCCCTGGATTTTTAAAGCTTATAGAGAAGATGAGCTAATCTGGGCCCCTAATCCTAATGGTACCTTCTCTGTGGCATCTTCCTATTCAATGATCTCCCCCAGGGATGAGGAGCCCAAAGGGGAAAAGGTTTGGTTTCCTTCTCTAATCCCTAAAATTAACGTTTTTTACTGGCTTTTTATTTAAGAAAAAATCCTAACTACTGAGAACCTGAAGAAAAGAGGATGGATTATCCCTAATAGATGCTATCTCTGTATGAAAGATGCTGAGACCTCTACTCACCTTCTACTTCATTGTCAGTTCACTAGGGATATTTGGAGGGTGGTGTTACATCACTGGAAAGTTAGTTGGGTGTTCCCTAATACTATTCAAGAATTTTTGGAACAATGGAGATCCCCTTTCCAACACCAATTGGGAAAAATTATTTGGGATTATACAGGCCCTCATGTCATATGCAGGATTTGGAAAGAAAGGAATGACAAGATATTCTGAGACAAAAATTCTACTCCTCTCTTGATTGGATCCAAAATTACCAACAAAATTATTGAAAATACTAAATTTACAGTTGAGTTAAAACCTAAAATTCTAGAAGGGATCTATGATAAGGAGGTTCTTTAGAACTAGGACTTCACCTCTAAGTATAAAGTCCCTATTTCTCCCCATGAGTCTGCGGTTTGGAGCTCTCCTCCTCCTGGTTGGCTCAAAGTGAACTTTGACGGTGCGGCCAAAGGCAACCCTGGCATTGCATGATGTGGGTGCATAGCTAAAAATACTGAAGGAAAGTGCATTGCGGCCTCTTCTATTCCAATTGGATCTCAAACGAGTCATATGAATGAAGATATGGTAGCTCTCCATGCTTGCAAAATTGCTAAAAGGAAGAATTGTTTAAAATTGTGGCTCGAAGGGGATTCATTGAATACAATAAATTGTATTAATGGTATTAATTCTCCCTCATGGAATACTAATCATATCTTTGATGAAATAAAAATTCTGATTGATGGTTTTGACGTCACCTATGCCAGTCATGTCTTCAGAGAGTCCAACTGTGTGGCTGACAGCTTGGCGAATGTGGGTGCCTTTAGTGATGAGGTCAGATACTGGAATGGATATCAAGGGTTAAATATTGATATCGTTAATTTTGTGAAGTACAATCAAATCTACCAAAAACCAAGAAATATCCCCAATAATGATGACAAGAAAGGCTAGTATACAGAGTTGCCTCAATTTTGAGCTTTGCATGCACGAGAACAAGTGCAGTAATAATAACACTTATGGGAGAAGTGTTCTCATTTCTATTAAAGGGAAGAATTTCACCATCATTCATTCACAAACCCCACATTTCTCTTTCACTCTACGGTATTCTGATCTCTGGTTTTCTGGCAGTATGGGAGGAAAGTTGAAAAGGGAAGAACCGTCGGTCTATAAATGGAAGAAAGAAGTCAAAGTCTGGAAGAGACTCAAGGAAGGAGGGGTAACATATTATATGGAGAGACTCCATAGGAATAATAAGGAAATCTCTAAGGAATTTGTAGACAGTTGGGACAATGGCCAGGTAACTCTGTGTGGTAAGACATTTTGTGTGACTGAGAAACTTATTTATGAAATTATGGGTCTTAAGATGTCTGGTCTTAATTACTATAGAGGTGTTGTCATGGCTAAAAATGCTGCTAGAAAGTATCCTAAGACTAAGGTGGAAAGAGACCTTCTTGTCAAACAGTCGGGTGATTTCTTCCTGCGGGATCATATGAAGCTCTTTTGGGCTAAAGTTGTTAAAGCTATGATGCAGTATTTTACCCTAGAGGGTTGGTATACTAGGGTTTACAATTTCCATTTCATGTTGGTAAACCATTTCTGCTACAATAGGAGAATCGCTTTCCCGTTATTTCTTCTCAAATCTCTCAAAAATAGTATCTTGGAGAATAGAAAGAATGCTGCCTCGCCTATTCTCCATGATGGGCTTATCCTGTTAATTTATGAACATGCTAAATTTAAGATGCAGGGAAACCCTAAGGTGGAAGACTCAAACAAAGGTAAGAAAGGTAAAAGACCTATGGCAACTGAGAGTAACACCCCTGGGAAAAAGAGGAAGGGCAAAGTCAACACTGGTGGAGAAGAGCATGTCAAGATCCTCACAGAGGAGGAAGACATGAACACAAACAATGAAACTAAGGCTAAGGATAAGGATGTGAAAGGGGAAAAAGGGGAAGCTGCTAAATTTCTCTTTGAGGAAAGTGGTATGGAAATGGGGGAAGACACTGGTTCCCTTGAGCAGGAATTAACGGGATCCTCCGAGGAGATGGAAAATGATAGTAAAGGCAGCTCTAAGGAAGTGGAAATAGAGGGCTAGTATAAGAATAATTCTTGGGATGAGCCTATGGCTTTGGAGGTGGAAAGACCTAATTCCCCTATAAAAAAGCATAGTGAGCCAAGTTTGAAGACTAAAGAGAAGGGCATCTCTGATACTACCCTTGTTCTGGTGAATTAAGCCGAGTCTGTGTCTTTTGTGGGTAGGACTTCCAGGGAAGAAAAGGATATGGGATCTGAGGGGAATAAAAAAGATAAAGATAAAACTGGGGATAGCCATGGTAATGAGACCGAAAAAACCCAAGAGCCCTGCAGGTTTATTCAGGTTGTTAAAGAGTGGGCTGATATGGATCTGCAGATGAACACCTGGCTTCTTAAAGAGATTAGAGATATTAATGGTAAGTATGATGACCTCTAGGATAGGGTTAATAAGTTGGCTATCTTGATTGCTAAACCTCTGAATGAAGCTACAATCAATGTGGCTCAGGAGGAGAATATGGAAAAAAGCATGCTGGAGAAACTTGAGCTGAGGATCAATGATGTGGTCAACTTCCGCCAATGTACTACTGAAAGCCGCATCCAGGGAATTGAAGATACCCTTAGCTGAATAATTAAAAATAACTATGAGGGCATGAAAGTGATTGACAGTAATCTTAGGGCTCTTCTCTCTATGCTAAAAGGGAACTTTAACCCTATCAATGTTGATGTGGATAATACTGTTGATCCTAGCATTGCTGGCCCAGGGACTCGTACAAGGGCAAGTGCTAAAAAAGTGAAACATGGGAGCTCCAAAGATATAAAAGACCTTAAAGAAGCCATCAAAAAATATAAATAGGTGATGGATGAGTCTGCTAAGATCTTGAAGCAGACCTGACTTTGTACGCTGGGGCTGGTTCTCTTTTTGTCTGCTTTCATCTTTTGCCCAGGTGCTTTTGCTAGAGGGGTTCAATTTGTTTTCCTTCTTTTCCCCCAGCTGTTTCTTTTGATGTTGTCTATTTGTTCCTACTTATGCTGATTCCTGCCTATCTTTAGTCTTTTGTAAAGGGTTACTGTTCCCTTCAAAAATTGTTTTACCCTTAATCAAAAACATTAACCATTAGTTTAAATTAATTCATTTCTTATAAAAAATTTTTAAGCATTTTATTTAATTATACATTTGTTTACATCAACTTGGTTATTCAAATCATTGATAAATTAATTGATTTTTAATTCTTTTTAATCCAAGCTTCACTTAATATTAATCGTAGTTTTTTTTTTTTAAATTTTAAACTTAAAAAGTTTAAACGTTCGTACATTCTTCCTACTCCATTTTAACTCAATTCGTTTCATTTTTAAGCTTTCTATATCATTTATAACCAAAATCTATTGTTGGTTCTGTAATTCATTGCAATTAAAATTTGTTTCACCATTTACATTAAAGAATTTAAAGTTTATTTAATATATTTATTTACCTATTCTATTGTAAGTTAACATTAAGTTAAACTTACTTTTCTTAATCTTGCACATTATATATTCATTGTTATTCACTTTGTTTAAGTAAATTTGATCATTAATCATGTCTACTCTTATTCCTGAAATCAAGCTAAATAGCTCTAATTATCATGAATGGAAAACTCATGTTTGATTTTTATTTTGATTTAAACACCTTCTTGAAGTTGCTATAGATGCTTCCATTGAACTAGCTACCTCTGCTTCACAAGCATAAAAAGATGCATGGAAAACAAAAAATGAAGGAGCCCTTGGTTTGATTGGTCTCTCCATCATCCCTGATCTTTATGTCCTAATTGGACATTGCACCAAAGCTCATGAAGCGTGGGCCATTTTGCAACAGACGTATGACAGCTCATCAAAATCTTGAAAGATTCACCTCCAAGACAACTTGGAGGACTTAAGGTATAATGATTTTGAAAATATAGATGAATTTTTACTCAAGTTTGATGCAGTTAAACTCAACTAAGTGGTGTTAATGTTAGTTTAAGTCATATTAGATTAATTATAATTATTCTTAAGAAATGCCTTCCTAAAGAGTTTCAACAATTTATTAATAACATTCACTCACAACTTTCTATTCCTACTTTAGCTCCTCATTTAACTTATGCGATCTTTCAAAATTTTTTATGTCAAGAGGAGGATAAATTATTGCAATTTGGTACTATTAAGTCTTTTGAACATGCTTTTGTTTCTAAAACTCCAAATCATAGTAACAAATCTCATACTTCTAATAGTAATCATCATAATAATAATTATTCCAATAACAACAATAACTATTGTAACAATAATAATCATAATAATGGTTATTCAAATAACCATAATCATAATAATAATTATTCAAACAAAAGGTCTAATTCTAGGCCATCATACAATAATAATAACAATAATTACAATAATCAACATAACAAAAAACCACATTGTACTTATTGTGGTAAAGATGGTCACCTAACTAATGTTTTTTAAAAAAAATCAAAATGATAAGAAGCCCATCAATCACAATAATCAAAATAACTTCAAATATCAAGGTAATCAATCTCATCGTGCTTTTACTATTTGTTATAAATCTTCTCATGCATTAGAATGGATTATTGATAGTGGTGCTTCTCATCATGTTACATCTCATAGAGAAGTTTTTTATTCTTTGCAACCTGATACTACTAATATTCCTATTCAATTAGCTAATGATCATAGTTGCAAAGTTGATGGTTTTGGTGATGTTAATGTTCCAAATGGAAAGTTACACAATGTTCTTTATGTTCCTGA
>MU227923.1:72374-87930 GCA_018584345.1 Thuja plicata | reverse complement strand
TCTCTCTCTCTCTCTCTCTCTCTCTCTCTCTCTCTCTCTCTCTCTCTCTCTCTCTCTCTCTCTCTCTCTCTCTCTCTCTCTCTCTCTCTCTCTCTCTCTCTCCTTTTAAAATAATCAAATGTTTTTTATGCATTCTCGATCCACACAAACTTATATTTCCTACCTCCATTTATAGTATCTATCATGGGAGCACACACCACTAAAATTATGAAAAAATTTGAGTCCATGAAAAATCTTTACCTCTAATGTAGATCTTGGGCTTGGCCAATTCAATATTTCTTCTATCTTAGTGGAATCCATCTTTAGACTGTCTTGTGATATCAAAAATCCCAGAAACACAAGTTCCTCCAGCAAGAATATAGACTTTTCCAAATTTATCTTCAATTTCTCATCATGAAGTTTCTTCAAAACCAAATCCAAATTTCATAGGTACTCATCTCCGTCCTTACTGAATATCAGTATATCATCTAAGTATACCATAAAAAACTTGTTAATGTAAGGTTTCAAGACTTCATTCATAAGTCTCATAAAAGTTCTTAGTGCATTTGAGAACCCAAAAGGAATTACTAGCCACTCAAAAGGTCCTTTAGTTGTTTTGAAGGTTGTCTTCCACTCATCTCCCTCTCTTATCCTTATCTGGTGGTAACCACTCTTTAGATCCACCTTTGAGTAGTATTTTTACCCTCCTAGACAATCCAATAGGTCTAGACAATCCAATAGGTCTTCTATCCTCGACATGGGAAACCTATACCTCATAGTGATTTTGTTTATAGCCCTAGAGTTTGTACAAAGTCTCCATGTCCCTTCTTTCTTGGGAGCTAATACTGCAGGAACTGCACATGGGCTAATGATTTTCCTTATAAACCCCTTGGTCATCAATTCTTTAATCTGTCTTGCAATCTCCTTGTTATGCTTTGGAGTCATTTTATAGGTTTATTTGTTCAGTAAGGTGGCTATAAGGATTATATCTATACAATGAATGAAATCTCTCTATGGTGGTAAAGCCTCTAGGACAATGTCTACAACCACCCCCTTGTACTTGTCCAACAAGTCTTTTACTTCTTTAGGACCTACATTCCTTTCCTATACCTTATCTTTAGGCTTCTCTACTAGTGTTCCCTTTGGTCTCACAACTATTGCAAATCATGGTATGTCCTTCTTTTTCAGGGCTTCCATAAAGTCTTTTTCCCCTACTAACATCACACTGGTTACTATATGTTTTTCCTTCCCATCATGAGGAAGTGGGGAGATTGTGTAGTTTATCCCATCCTTAGTCACACAATACATGTTTTTCTTCCCATCATGTTTGGCATCTACATCATACTTCTAGGGTCTACCTAGAAGTAAATAGCAGGCACCCATCTTGACTACATCACATATGATCTTATCTTTATACTCTCCTATGGTGAACTCTACCCAAACTTGTTCACTGATTAGGGTTTGTTATTCCTTGGTTAACCATGAAAATCTATATGGGTAAGGGTGAGGAATATTTTGAAGTTTAAGTTTATCAACCATTTCTTTAGAAGCCAAATTATTGTGGAACCAAAATCTACAATAACTCTACATACCTTGTTATTCACTTTACAAGTGGTTCTACATAGTGACATCTTTTAGGGTGGCTCCTTGGTTGTGGGAACTTTTAAGAGTTTCCTATGCAACATCAAACACTCACCTTGCTCTAGGTTTGCAGGTCAGGATGTTGATGTGTGGTATGATGATACGTTGTGACCATCATCTTCTTGAATCAATTGTACTCTTCTGTCTCCCCCTTATTTGTTAGTACCAAGCTTCTCTGGGCACTGAAAGGATTGATGTCCAACTTGGTTTCAAGTGAAACACCTACCTATGAAAACACTCAGTCCTTTGCCCCCAAATCTTCCTCTACTAATCGGTCTTCTCCCCCTAAAATTGTCTTTGTTACTAGATTCACCATCTTGATCTTAATTTCTTATCTCTCCTTGAGGTCTTAGAGATGTTCCCTTTCCTCCAAATCTGCTTCTTCCTCTAAATTTTCCTCCTTTTCCTCTATTCTGCTGATCTCCTTTTCTCCTTTGATTTTCTTCAATTTTAAGTGCCATTTGAAAACATCTATGCACTCTCTCAAGATTGAACAAACCAAGTTCATCTTGTATGTTATACTTGAGTTCATTCAAGTATCTTTCCAACTTCTGCTTCTCATTATTAGGAAGCTTTTCCTTAAGAGTCATTTTATGAATCTCTTATGTGTAAGAGATTACATCTATGTCCCCCCACCTTAGATTTTGTAACTTCTTGTGCAACATCACCTCATAATCCTTAGGCACAAACTACTTCTTCACTTATGTAACCATCCTCTTCCATGAAGAGATGAGATTCTTTTCTTCCTCTATCCTTTCATTCTTGAAGAAATTCCACCAACTAAGGGCTGGGCCCTTCATCCTTGATTTGTCTATCTTCACTTTCTGACTTCCATGAATGTCATCACACTCAATGTGATTCTCAAGTACCTCCAACCAATCCACACACTTTTCTGGATTCAATTTTCCATAAAACACTGGTATGTCTATTCTTTCTTTATTCCCTACCCTCTCAAGGGCTTCAAGAAAAGGTCTCTAAACTGAAGATATTCCTTCTTGCACGAGGGGATCTTCTTCACCCACTTCTTCTTATTCTTCTTCTCTTCTTCTCCTCTTTCCACTTTTCCTTTCAAATTTTCTAACTCTCTTTTCATGGCTCTATTCTTGACTCTTACTACCCTACTTTCTACCATTTTCTCCGTCACCAACTTTGCCAATTCCACATTGGTCATCCTCATAGAGATCTCTCTTTCTCCTTCCTCTCATTCTGACATTATTTATTTACTTCTCTTCCTAAATATATCTTTCTACACTCTGATACAACCTGACGCAGAACTGCATAGCTGAAGCTTATCCTATGGACCCTTCTCTCTCTTTTAGGACTTACACCAATACCACCTTAACCAACTACTTCCCAAAGAAGTGTTCTACCCTTCCAAGAGTTACCTTTGAACTTGATAACCCACTAAAGACTCTTGTTACAAAAATCTATAACCTCTCTATGGTTCTCAGTTGAGGCTCAGTCCACCGTCAAACTCGGTTACCATTCTTGTTTGTCTTCATCCAAGGCTCTTAGTGGCAGTTTTTGGTTGCTTGGTAGTTCTCCTAATGCCAGTCTCATTGAGTGAGTTCCTCAAGTTAGATGTCTCACTGAGAGATTTTTCCTTTTGTTCTATTTTTAACCTCTTTTGGGGACTTATGTATGACTCCAAGCTATAGGATCCAACTCCACTCTAACACCTCTTAACCCTTCCTGTGTTCACAGACCTAATATGCATACTTAGACTTGGTCAACAAAGAAATTGATTAGGAATGGGTATATCGAGTTCATCCAACACCTCAGACTTGTTCTTCTACCCTAACTTATTCCAAATCCACCTTCTACCGAGTGATGCTAATCCTTTTGGCTAACTTCCTACGCATACTCACCAATCTTAGGCTAAATACATGGGCTTATTTAGCCTACAGAATGATGGATACAAAATATGACCAACACTTCCTATCATGAGCCTTAGGAACCATTAAAATTACATCCCTAACTTGCATTTTCTAAGTGTTCAAGTAGTTCCACTGATAAAATGATAATTTAGGGTTCAATCTTTGAAGCACACCGAAAGATGGAGGGTTTCCTGCACAGTCTAGACAAATCAAACAAAACTCCTTTCTACGATCACCAAATATACTCAATTTAAATGCATATGAAAGTTAACTCACACTATTACATTTCCATGGTGATCGTTCAGACACTTCAATAAATATAGGGTCGTGCAATGTAGAAAACATAGAATGCTTAGGAAATCAAATGTTGTCTTATTCATATCCACCAAGAATTGTACAATGTTATCACTCTCTTCAACTTCATCCAATCTCATCCAAGACTATCTAATCTCTACTTGGATGGCCTATCCTATCTTAAATAGACCATGCCAATGACCATAACCAACTTTTTAATAGGTATGACTGTTGGAACCAAGTTGCAACTACTCGGTACCTTTGCACAAAATAATATTACAACTACTCACTTTTAGACTTAACACAAGGTCCGTTGGTCTAAGGATACCCAAGGTTTATAAAACCCCTTTGGGACCCTTAACCTTACAAGATGAACCAAAAAAAACATTGGGTTGATCTTATCGATCCAACCTTATTACATAAACTGAACCCTTGGAAGACATGATGTGGTGCTCTGCACCATTTGTCACTCTTTCCCAGATTTACTGCATACTTAATAATGACCATTTAGAGTCTTGAATTTCTCTATGATTTGTAACCAATTCATCTTTTGACTATTTCCAAGTTGATCCTTGATGAATTGATTTGACTTGGTCCCCAAACTTGACCTCCTTGAGCCTCAAAGGTTACTGTACTGCTCCATTAATCATCCTACATTCTAATGTTAACATACAGAAAACATATGCAACACATATATTCATCCATCATTATCTGGTAATCATTTATTGAACCACATATAAAATTATCTTTAACCCATAATAGAGATATTAAAGTATAATTTTTAGGTCTATGATACGAAGTCCATAAGGATGACTAAAGACAACTATAAACCAAGTACATGACACAAAATGTGACACAATTTAGGAACATGATAGGGAAAATGAAAAAAAGTGACATAATCATTGAGCCAATGTTTAAGCTCATCAGGAGGGATTCTTAAAGCCTCATCTTGATTATGAGAAGAGTGGTAAGAGTTGTTCTCAATAATATGATTAATGTCATCGGTAGGAATGTTGGTCTCTTCAATATTCCTAGGAAATATAGAGGACTTAGAATCAAGAAACCCATAAGTCTACAACTTATCCTAACCAAAATGCTATAGATAGGACTCAAGGTAATAACACTCATGCACAAGAGAATGAAAGATAGATAGATATAATATAAATATACAATTTGAAAGAGATAGACAATTCAATTAAGCAAAATAAATTTAAAACACATCCAACCATCAAATATAAACATATAATGTAAAGCATGCAAAATAGATCTAGATATTAAAAGAGGATCTACCAACATAAATTAGAAGTATGTAAGAATATTCAAGCTCACCAAAAATGTAAGGTGTGAAAAGGGAATAAATTCAAATAGGTAGACCACTTCTCTGTTTCATGGCTGTACATTTGGAAGGAAGATGCCCCACTCGGTTCAAGAGGAGACTCAAATACTAAGTGACATAGTGATCCTTCACTAAATATGTAATGATGAAAATAGAAATGATAAAAAGATGTAATGTAAATTATAATTTAGACAAGTCACCAAAAAAATAGAAATAACATACTAATACAAAATGACAAAAATATAAAATGTATAGAAATGGAAACTAGAATGCAGATTTGTAGCTAAAATATAGGAGAAAAATTCAAGGTATAGAATGAGAATAGAAACTTGTATCTGGGTACAAAATGGTTTTTGCATTCTATACCTGGTGTTTTTTACTTAATTTTCCAAAGATCTTCTAGCAATTTCTGATCTTTTCGACTTTTGTTTGATAACTCCATAACTTGTTCCTACACACAAAAGAAATAGGAAAAATGTTGTCTAAAGGGGTTTTCCTTGGTTAAATCCCTATTTAAGAATGAAACTTGAAAATGAAATGAAATTGGATAAAGGAAAGTATGTAAAAAGGTAAATGTTTGATTCACCTTGCATAAACCCTCATGGACAAATATAGAAATCAATCATACCCATGAAGATTCTTGAATGCACTTGAAATCAAGGATTTGACCTTGAAATTTAATGTATAATCAAGGATTTCCTCATAAATTCATAGATCTATTAATACCACTCCAAGATCTTGAATGTAGACATGCTTGATAATCGCTTTCAATGAAGGAGACATAATGTAAATAGAAGGAAGGATCTTCTTGCTTGATTGAGAATTCCTCTAATTGGCCATTATGAGAGAGAAACTTGCTTGAATTTGAGCATATTTCCCTTTAATTGAATCATCTTCAAGAATTAGAGAGTTGGAGAAACTTGATCTTGGGTACTTGCCTTCAAATATTTAATCCAATTGCTCAATTGCTCTTGATTTCTTGAAAAATTTGATAGTAAATGCTTGCACTTGATAATGGATACCAAAATGAGGAAAGATAGGGGTTTTTATACTCAATCCATCACTTCAGGATTAAAAAATAATCCAGGTCGACCATAGGAGAAAATTTCCCTCTTACCTTGACAGAGGGCCCCAGGCAAAATTCGTGCCATAGTACTTAAGGATATAACACCATTAACATTTTTTACCCTAGAGAATTGGCCAAAATTTGGCCAGGGTGTTTGGATAGATGAAAAGATGTAGAGGGAAGAATAATAGATTTCCAAGATCAAGCATAACATGCATTCAGACCTCAAAATCACTAAAATGGTGTCTAATAAGCAATAAAGTATCCAATTATGGGTGATAACTTCTTAGGATGACACACCAAGATAATTTCTTCTTATTCTATAAAAAATTTAAAATGATTTTTTTTTTGTGAGTTTAATAATCCTTAGGTAGTTCAATCTCCTTGTGCTAGGCCTAAACTCCTTCATACACCTTCCATACCTCCTATGTATACTTCATTTGCACCTCTTATATCCCTACAAATATCTTGCAACTATGATTTCTTAACATAGTATGGTTTCTTCCATTCTCTCTCCAAAAGAAGAAAAGGACTCAATGTTGATTGATCTTAAAACAAGTCAATTTTCAAATAAAATGAAACGGAACCCTTTTTCATTTGATCGCTACCGTAAACACTATGCTAGGGCCCATGAGATTTCTTCCCAAAATTCTCCTCTCCTAAGACACCCTATATATCTTCACTCCCTTTGACCAACCTATGCATAGCCCAAGGGAGGAATTTAATCTAAAAAAGATGAAGTTACATAAACATGTTCATTCTATTCATATCTTAAATCCTTTTTTGATTAATTTGGATTAAGAAGATACTCTTGATGATGATGATTACAATGTTTCTAATGCAAATGATGTTAATGCTAATAATTCTGATGAAATGTATGAGATTATTGGTGTTAATCATGATTTACCTACTAGATTTGAAAAATAATTATCCCTAGCTCGTAGTGATAAAAAAATTAACTCCTCATTAGAGCATGTTCATTGTTTGTAACTTGTGATGGATCCATTTAACATGCTCAGCATTTCTCCTATTGCTTATTGCACACATTCCCTAAATAATACAAACCAAAATGGGTGGGGATGATATGCTTGAAGTTCCTCTTTTATGATGAATTATTTAGTGTGTGTTTTATGTCATGTTGTACTTCCCTCATGATGTTCTACTTCTTATATGTTTTGTTTAGATTTCTTTAAATGACCCTTGTTTCTCCCTTGGTGCAAGGTGATAAAGGAATTAACTTGTTGTGACATTCCTCTATTTGTATCTTATTTCTTCTATGTGTCGTATACATGTTATGTCATGTGTGCTCTATTATTCATAAATGTGCCTTTGTTTTATTTGATTGGGTATGATGCAAATTTTTTCCATTATTCTCATACTTCTTATATAGGTTTAGGTGAAAATGTCAACTCATTTTCATATAATTCTTTTTATACATGAGTTATCATACGATCATACTGACCCCAAAATTAGTAGATCCCTTTTGAACTTACTTTGTCATGCATTTCATTTCCCTTGGTTTGTCCTTTCTTGGGGAATCTCATAGAAGAAATGTCTCTTGTAGGTGTATGCATGCTCCTTTAAAGTCATTTCTCCTATTAAAGAGATTTGCAATTGTTTTAACATGGAGGCATACACTTCACTCCTTATTTCACATTTTGCATAGACACAATGATTCAATGTATTTTGTTATACATATGGTTAAGGAGACAATGGTTTCCTTAGGATTACCCTTTAATTACATTATCATTCCCTATGCATTATTGAGTGGGTCCTTAGACTAATCCCATTCGGAGACTATATTTTCCTTAGTATTGATTTTTTTTCTTGATCCCTTAACATAGACAATAGCTTTTCTTAAGGACTGATCCTCTTTTTGCATATTTTCTAGTAAACTATGTTTTGCTTGGTTATCCTTTTTTTGATGGGTTGACTAGAATCTCATAGCTTGCTAGACTATCAATTCCATCTTTTGCAACAGTGTCTTCTCTTCACATGACTCATAATAAGGAAAAATATTACTAGGCTAGTTGGTCATCTCTCTCTCTCTCTCTCTCTCTCTCTCTCTCTCTCTCTCTCTCTCTCTCTCTCTCTCTCTCTCTCTCTCTCTCTCTCTCTCTCTCTCTCTCTCTCTCTCTTGTTTTGAATTTGACGAGGACGTAAGTCACTTGGGACGTAATACACTGTAGAAAGATTAAATTTTTTCCTTCCAAACTTTTCCTTCTATATATTCTATATTTTCCATAAAATAGCTACCTAGCTCTATGGGTTTTCTATCCTTGAATTATTACCACTTGCATCATCTAACCATAAAGATCCTTTCATGACCATCAAATGATAACTTGTAACAAACTGCAATAGAATGATATTATTCGGACAAACAAGGATTAAAAGAAAGAATAAATGTACATTAAATGTTTTTAGCTATGTTCTAATTTTGTACAAAATTTTGGAGCACTTGCAATTCATACAAGGTGAACAAAATGAATGGAGATCAACAAACTTCCATCTACCATAAATGCATGATTTCCATACCATTACATTCACTCTATATATGAACAACATATATACATGTCCACAAACAAATTTAACACAACCATGTGTCTTTCAAGGATCTCTAAATCTCCCAAACAAAAATAAAGATCACAAGAACAAAATATTTAAATGTAGAATAATAAATAGGTTGGTTCACATGCAACATTAAAAATTCTTGTCTTATTTTTCACAAACCTGTGTTTCTTGGGGGTGATAATATAATTTTTTTTTTATGGATGTTACCTCGTGTCTTATGAACAAAAATTCTATGTATAAATTTGAGAATCCTTACGTTCTTCACATAAATGCAACACCTAACTGTCAAGGGTTAATGGTTGAAGTTTTGGACATTTTAAAATAGCTATTAGCACTGAAGGCTACAGTCAAATTGAAACCTTTAGTATTTACATTCAATATTTCAGTTTCTCTTGGCAAACTTTTTGAAACATCGAATGTTGTACAACTAATTAATATCCACAAGAGATTAAGTCATATATTTACGTTGAGCATTGAAAGTTTTCTAGTCCTTTTTTGTTGGATAAACTGATTTTATGAATTGTATGCCAAGAATAAAAATTTATTTATTTATTTATTGGTAGCAAGTATTTTCTTTAAAGCTAAGAAAACTAATGATGTAACATACATAATATCATATTTTTAATCCTTGCATTTTCTTTAGATGCATATTAGTCTATATGTCAATTATTAGAGCATTTAGATGATGAGGAGTTTTATTCAATCTTATATTTTGGATGATAAGAAATTTTATTGAATGTTTTAAGCAAACTTTCGCTATTTGTTGCAATTTCTTTAGATGTGTGTTAGTTTATAATTCAGATATTAGAGGATCTAGATGGTGAGGAGTTTTAATCAATCTTATATTTTGGACGATAAAAAATGTTAAGAATATTTTTGCTATTTGTTGCATTTTATTTAGATGTGTGTTTGGTTATACTTCAAATATTAGAGCATCTAGATGGTGAGGAGTTTTATTCAATATTATATTTTGGATGATAAGAAATCTTATTGAATGTGTTAAAGCAAACTTTTGCTATTTATTGCATTTTACTTAGATGTGTGTTAGTTTATACTTCAAATATTAGAGAGTCTAAATGGTGAGGATTTTTATTCAATATTATATTTTGGACGATGAGAAATCTTATTGAATGTGTTAAAGCAAACTTTAGCTATTTGTTTCATTTTCTTTAGATGTGTGTTAGTTTATACTTTATACTTCAAATAATAGAGCATCATCTAGATGGTGAGGATTTTTTATTCAATCTTATATTTTGAACCAACAAGAAATCTTATTGAATGTGTTAAACAAACTTTCGCTATTTGTCTGAGATCACAAAGAGTTAGAACTGAACTTTTCTTTATTTGTATAAGGGTGAAATTTCACAGGGTTTTGTATAGTTGAATTGTATGACACACTAAACAGTACAAGAGAACTCTACTAGAGCATGGAATGCCATTCGGGCTTTCTATATTGAAGGCTATGTTTGAATAGGAAGATTTTATACAGGAATAGGATCTACAACCATTATACAAGTGGTCCACCCTTATAATATTCAGTGACGACGAGTGCGATGAGGCCAAGCATAGCAAAGCGCCCGTTCAACATCTCTCCATGGATATTCCTTTGAATAGTGGCATCAATGTCCCCACTGTTGTTAATCCTTCAATTATGAGAAACCATGACAACACTCCACTATTCACCTGCGATACCAAATCTCTTCCGCTCAAACATAAATAAAGATTCGACATTTTAAGATATAAAAATGATTTAAAATGTTATGACTTAATTTATTATATTGATTGTAAAAATGATTCTGCAACATCATTTATGTATATAAAAAAAATAAGATGTTTATCCACATATAACTTTGCACTTTTTGTGACATAACAAAGTCATTAATGTGCTCCTTAGGATGTGTTATATCTAGTGAAGATCCCAACACACTTTAAGATGCTTGTGGGCTTTCCAATTTCAATTAATATGTGAATTCATATTATTTATAATTTATAAAATATACATAATTGAGTGTCATTTATATATGAAGAAGATGCATGTTATATGACCATTATGTTTATTATAGTGACCTTTATTGGTACAAACCCAAGGCAGTGATTTTTTAAATGCTAGGATATCTTAAAAAATCAATAGTGAAATAAATAGGGTGAATAAAGATAGGAAAACTTATTTCTATATGGATTTATACGATGGGATAAAGCTTGTAACTTCTTGTAATTTTGTAATCATAAAGATTAACTTTTTTGGATCTAGTATCATTGTAGACATAAAGCAATTGAGTTTAATGTGTTGAAATAAAATAATAATAAAATGAATTCAAAAATAGAATTAAAGATTTAAAAAAGAAGACATAAAACACCTAATTTATAACTTGGTTCACCAATATTGCTACATCCATCTTTATTCAATTCTATAGTACACCATTCTCAAATACGCAATAAATAATCTACACTAATTCTTATATAAAAATATTTTAACTCTCCTAGAATATGAAGCAACAACATAGAAATGAATACAAAGGAAATGAATTATCGAATGACTATTAGTCTTCTTCCTTTGACTCTATAGGCTCTAAATTATTTGGAATTCCAACATAACCATTACTTGTTTGAGCATATTTGGAATCCATTTCCAGCTTGGATGCCTCAACCTTATCTGTTAGTGTTTGTATAAAAGATGTAGATAGATAAATAGCCCACTGAAAATAAATAAGAGAATCTTGAATCTTTTTCAACATCTATAGAGCCAAACATCTTTTTAATAATAGCTCAATAATATGATGACTTTGTGCTTCATCCATTTTTTTCTTCTAATATAGACAAATCTTTAAAGTAGTTATATGTAGAAGTTGAAAAATTATCTCTTTTTAAGGAAACATCATCCAAAGCACTTATAGTTCATCTATGTTTTAATTTCTACATCATCCATTTTATCAAGAATTACTCTAGCAGTTTCCATATTTATCCAAGCCAAATTTAAATCTGACTCTTCGTCATTGTATTATCTCATTAATAAAACCTTTTTGGCTATGTAGTTAAGCATCTCCATATTTAAATTAGAATTTTTACCATAGTAATTAAGATAATGAAGATACATACCCTCAATAGTGATGCATAACTCTTTCTTCTCTCTATGAACCTCTTCACAATTAACATGACTAGGGAAACCTACATTTAAATGTATATTCATTGTCTTTTACTCGATAATAGAAATATTAATGGTAATCATTCTAGCACATTTCTCCAACACCACATCCTCAAACTCCAAATATTTTGGGGAATCGTACTCTGCTACACACTATGATGCAGAAATGTATTCAGTAGGAGGGAGGTAATATTCTTTCTCATCTTCAAAATGCTTGGGACTATTGAGCAATTTCCTGGGCTTTCTTTCCTCCTCTAATAATAATAAAAGCTAATGATCTTGTTCATTTGTGTAGCCATTAAAGAAATTTTGTTTGTAGCTCTTTTAATTGCACCCTCTTGCCTTTCTCTCTCTTTGTCCATTTAATTTCAAAGAGCCAGAGACAACAATCTAGTTTCCAACATTATAAGGAATTTATCAATGTTTAAATCATCTTAATGACCCATCTTGCATAAAACCATAGTAAAAGATTTCTCCAACTCATTGTAATGAAACTTCTCATTTTCAAATAGCTTTGAAGCCTTCTTCCAAGTTGTCAAGGCTTGACACAATGATAGCTAGATTGAGTAGGCATCAAAAGATTTAGTGTGGGATGAACCCCCACTTTAGGGTGACTCTCCACTGCATGAATGATGCCTAATTTTCTAGCCCAAGAAATTCCAAAGGGCCCTTTAGTTCCTTTCCATATATTGGATTCAAAAGTGATTTCACATCACTGAGAATCCAATTGTCCAGCTGAATTCAAATTCTATTTGAGATTAGAAACATATATAACATCTCTTAAAAGCCAAATATTTCCATTTTTAAGTTTTAAAAAACTATCCCCATTTCCATTAACATCATAAGATTTATTAATACCAACAAAAACCTTAAAGTCACCAATTTTCAAGTTCTTGAAAAAATCTTTACACAAAGTGCCATAAAATGCAATGCCTAAACCAAGCACCGAAACATCAGTTATAATTTCTTCCGAGGTTAGAATAAATATACCTGCATCTTTTTGGTATGCTACTTTAGATTCTTCTTCTTTTGAAATTTTCTTAGCTTCCTTATAAGGTCAACAATTCCTTTTGGTATGGCTTTTCTTGGTAAAATACAACAACCATTATCTCTTCCTCCAAAGTTGGATTTTGATATTCCTTGTGATTTATCATGACCTGTTAGATTCTTTTCTCTTCTACTGATCATCCCTTGTCTTCTACACTCAAAATATGACATGATGTTGGAGTCTCACCTATGCTCTTCCTTCACATTTCCTCATTATTAGTACACCAATAACATCATCAAATTTTAATATATTTAAACCAAAAATAGTGTTGCTAACTTTCATAGCCAAGCCATTCCATCATTTTGGTAAATAACACAAACTTTAGAGAACACAAAACTCTTCATAAAAATTTACATTTACCAGGATAACTCACTCGTAACTATCTTAAATTCATTTAAATTATTCACTACAAAACTACCTTAAACTAATTTTATATTAAGAAACTGCTTCATTAAAAAAAATTATTTGATGTGGAAAATTTTGTGTATAATTTACCCAAAATTGATGCAGGAGCATGGACAGGGTGTAAGAGAGATCTTGCATCACCCGAAAATTTTGTCTAGTTTTCAATAAGGGATATCTCTAGACAAGGTTATTATTTTTGGAAAGTTTATTATTTTTATTAAGTTGTTCATTTGAGCATTGATTGTTGCAATTTATTCCCTGGAGGTTCATTTTGGATATATAAGCTTATCAATAAATTTTCATTGCAAGATCAAGTCTGGTTTTGAAGATATTGAATTTTATATTTTGGTGGGGTGGTAAAAAAGCTTTGAACTCAGTTTTGAAGGCACTAGAGGCTCAAAAAAGGGGGTCAAACTTTCATCGGCTTTTGCTTCGCTAGTCTAAGGCCATAGAGCACTTTTGGGACTTCAAAAATTGGTTTAAAATAGCTAATCGACTCAACAATTCACAAGTTATGGTTTTTGGAAGTTTGGCCATTAGGACTCAAGTTTCAATACAAAAGGAAGAGGGAAAAAATAGCTTAAGGTAGGATATTCAATTATTGGGTGCAAAAATGGGAAGAATTCACTTTCTAGAATCTTCTAAGATGAATTATTGTGATACTTATATATGGGTAAAAGTACAAACACATGTCACACTTTTATAAAGGAAAAGGTCCAGAACATGCAATATGTTCAACTTTAATGACATAAAAATTACATTTGTGTTTAGAATTTGAGGATGATGTAAACAGATGAAATGCGTAAAATGGATGAACTTTATGTCTATATTTTTTAAAAAAATTTTTGAACAAAGAATTGACATAGCTTAAATTTAATTTTTGAAGTCCATTTTTTAATTGCTGAAAATATGGGGTTTAGTTCCCACCAAACAAGTATATGCAAATAATCTATTTTTCCTCTGATTTCAAAATATGGTATAGATAAAATGTATATCTTGTGTATAAAAGAAGAAATATTCGCTTTCAATTTATGTTTTCTCCATTATAACTGCAAAAAAGTTGAACTTATATGAAATCAGTAGTTTTCATTTCCCACCAAATTTCCCCTATCAAATGTACACCATTCAGAAAACAAAATTATATATTCTTGAAGAAGACACTCTCCTCTAGTGTTAAATATAAATTTTAAATTTTTTTGATATGATTTACTATTTATTTGTTTATTTGAAGCAACATCTTCTCGAATGTTAAAATACCTAATTGTTGTATTTTAAAATTATAATAAATTAAATATAATCAAAATACTATAAAATTTATATGAAAATAATCTTGACTCTAACCTCTACAAAAGTGTTTTTTTTATATATTTTTAAAATATCTTTAAAAAGGGTAGGGGTTATTGAAACATGGATTTTCTGAAATAATTTTATTTCTTTGGTAATTGGACCCAAATTGGTATAAAACATGCATTTAATAGACATTTCCAATTGGAAAAGTTTAACCACTAATCTAGCTTAGCTAGAATGAATCTAGCTAGACCATATGTTTGACAAAAATTAATTTTTAATTAGAAATACTCAAATTTAGTTGTGCTGATAATTGGTCTAAAACATGACACAACTTTGTGCTTTTACCCATATGGAAGAAGGGGGGTTTTAGGGTTTAGTTCCAGAAGGTAGATTTTGGCTCAAACTTATAGACTAGTTTAATGAAAATTACCATGTGGGTATACCATATTACTTTTCTTAATATAGTAATATATCACTTCATTAAATAAAATAGAAAGAAAGTGTCACTATTTTTCCATTGATCTGTTCTTGAAATTTACTGCTTATTTCCCTATAATGTTGTCGACATCTTCTTGAATAAGGGGAGTACCCTTCATCAAATATACTCATCAAGCCAATAGTTGTGATTTCCTTGGATATGTTAAACACTACATAAGGGGATAAGCACAATCGAATGGCTCCTAGTGCTTTTCCATCTAGAATATCACAATCTTTTTCTGACACAACTATTGGTTTCCTTGTTTTACTGTTGCCCGAATTTTCCCATTCTGTGCAATTAAACTGGTTTGCCCTGTCTTGCTTCCTCTGTCTTGTTTTCCAGGCTTCATGTCTTCTCTTGGCCCTTAAACCCTGAGTCTTTCATGTTTAAATGATGTAATAAACCCTAGACCCTTGGCTGTTATGTTTC
>MU227922.1:642323-667693 GCA_018584345.1 Thuja plicata | reverse complement strand
TTCTGAGGGCTAATATGTTGTTTATCACACTCCTCCTAGTTAGAAGGAAATAGGTCGGTTTTAGTGGGTTTATATGCTTTTCTAACCCTTTTGCACTAATATAATGATCTATTGAGTGTTTGTGTTGATTCTGATAGGTAGCCAATTACACACACACACACGCTAGTGACATGAGGAGTGAGTCCTAGATCTTGAGCTTCTTGAACTAAAGATTTGAAATTTAAATACACAAGATGAGTGATACCACGCAAGAGATTAATACCTTGATCACTATCATGAAGAACTTTCTTAAGGGCGTCTATAGCTTGAATAGAATCTTGATTATGGTTTTCTTGGATAAGCCAATTTACCATTTTATCAAGTTTAGTTGAAATTTTTTGGACTTGTTTATGAGGAACTCTTAAAGCATCATCCTCATCATGAGATGAGTGAGAAGAGTTATGCTCCGTAGAAGGATTGGAATCACGAGTGATCAAATTGTCATCCGAGATCCTAAGGAAAGGAGAGAAAGACTAAGGATCAAAGGAACCCATAAGTCTACGAATTATTCTAACTGAGATATTATAAGTAGGACTAGAGGTAGTAAAGGTAATACACCAATGCAATACAAATTAACTAAATTAGGAAAACACAAGGCATGAACAAATAAATGTTTTTGTATTTTGGCTTTATATGATTTTTTTAAAATTTTTTTTGAAATGTAAATGCAAGAAAATAAAAGAAGAATAATCTAATATGTATGCAAGATCTAACATGAAATGTAAATCTAACACCATGAAAGAAAGAGTTGTCATAAGCGGGTGTAAAGATAAAATAAAGATAATGATGAATGTGTAGATGTAAAGAGGTAATGGGAACAAGAGACTTGCACATCTAAATAATACCCTTTACATATAAAAGTTTGGGGAAGGTAAGATTCTCCTCTTAGCCCCAAATCCACAAAGGAAAGATCCAAATTGATTGACCACAAGAAAATGGTCAATGCATAAATAAATTAATCGATTAGAAATAAGAAGAAAGAGGAAAACCTTACATTCCATTTTTGGAGGAGAGTGTGTAATAGATATGAAAATATTAAAATCTTAATTGAAATGAATTGAAGACAAATACTAACCTCAAAGTATAGCAGATCTTGAAATACCTATTTTCTGGTGTCTATACTGAGTTTCTGGAAATTATGCAACCTACACTGGCCTGTAAACACAGAGACGAAGAAAACCCAGAAATCATTTTCTTTTTTGAGAAAGATTGACCTTTACCCAAATACGGTGGCACAATTGTGCCCCTTTATGTTGACCTTGACCTGCACTGCTCCGATGGAAAATCTGTTCGTGAATCCTGAAAGTTTGTCGAAAAGGGTATCCAAATCTGCTTTCTAATTTGCTATTCCATACCTATACCTATAAGAAAAAAGGTTTTTTTTTTTGTTTGGATGGGGGGTTTGCCTTGGTCAAACCCCAATTTTGGAATTAACCTTGAAATAGAATTGAAATTGCAGTGATAAACAAAGTAAATAGAATAATTCACCTTGCTTATGTTGAAACCCTTGTGGAGGATTTGAATCCTTGAATCCACAAGTATGGATGCTCCAAATGGATGTAGAATTGTATGATGTAGGATGTCTAAAATAAATTGCCTTTAGATCTTCAATACCAATATTGAATGGATCTTGGGATAGGAAGAAGCTTGAATGGATATGGATGGAGAAATCTTCAACAAGAGGGCTCTGTTAGTACTCTTAAATTTCTTCAAAATTTGGAGTTACTAAGTAAAAGTTTCCCTAAAAATCTTGTGGAGAAGGCCTATTTTGGATGCTTGTGAAAAGAGGCTTGATGTTTTCTTGGAAAAATATATCGAAAGCCTGTGTAGTCAAAATAAAAGCAAAATACAACTGTTATTTTCCAGCGTAAATGTTTAGTACCCTGCGCAATGTTCCAGAATCACTTTGCAAGTAAATGTAGGGAGGAATGCTGCATATTGGGATGAAGGATTGAAAGCATAAATTAAAAAATTGAATGCAAATTGCAATTGGCAAGTACAATGTCTTACAACCTGCACTAAAAGACATGAAGGAGAGTAATGTTTTAAAAAAAAACATGAAAACTTTCAACTGCAATGTGAAATGAATTCAAAGGGGGTAACAATTTTTTTCACAAGCCAAATATGCTGATAAGAATCCCATAAGTTATGAGATGATTATGCAGAGGAAAGATTAAATAAAGATTTTGTAAACATGAATTTGTAGGAGACATAAAAATAGTCATATTGCGGGGGGCATAACTTTCATTTCCATCATTGGATCATGGATCGGTGGTGGGCCCCACCCCAATATTTTGAGCAAAAATGCATAGCAAGACTTTAAAACTCAAAGGGGATTTAACCCACATTGACCCCGCCAGAGACAATTTCAATGTTTAAATGCAAAAGGATACACAAGGTAATTTGAGGAATGAATAGGAGGCCCTCTACATGCATAGGTAGGTGGTGTCTTAAGAAGTGTGCACAATTGACCAAGTAACAAATTTTGTAGGTAAGGTGGCAATGAGCTCGTCGCTTAGTTGTGGACCAGAACCAAGCTCGTTGTGCAGTCACACAGGAGCCAGTCGCTCAGTCACGGACCAGAAGTGAGCTCATCACGCAGTCATGGAGTAACTCATCACTTAGTCATGGACCATAAGTGAGCTCATCGCGTAGTCATGGAGGATTTCTGAGATGACCAAAATGGCTAGTGGGTGAGCGACCAAGCTCATCGTGCAGTCACACAGGATGTAGTCGCTCAGTTACGGACTAGAAGTAAGCTCATCACGCAGTCTGGAGGATTTAAGAGATGACTAAAATGGCTCACAAGTTAGTGACTGAGCTCATCATGTACTTGCACAGGATGTAGTCACTCAGTCAGGGACCAGAAGTGAGCTCGTCACGCAGTCGCAGAGGATTTTTGAGATGACCAAAATGGCTCACAGGTGAGCAATTGAGCTCGTCACGCAGTTGCATAGGAGTCAGTCGCACAGTCATGGACCATAAATTTTCTTGTCACATAGTCATGCATGAAAAATGAGATGACCAAAATGACTCACGAGTGAGCGTCCGAGCTCGTCATGCAGTCATGCAACAGCCAGTCGCTCAATCGTGGACCCAATATGATCTCGTCGCGCAGGAAGATTGAGGTGATGAAAATAGCATGCAAGTTGGTGATTCAGCTCATTGCACACTCGCAGAGGTTAATGAAAGTGACCAAAAAGTGTTAAGACTGAGCAATCAATGCTAGTCACACACTTGTAAAGGCTATGTAGAGGTGGATTTTTAGAGCCAGCCAGAAGGTGACACTTGGAAAAATCTGGTGACTTGCACAAGAAAAGGGAAAAAATGAATTAAATAATCTATGCAGAATGTAACAATCAAAGTTAAAATTGCAGAATGATATAGTTTAGACTATATTAAAAAATTCATAAATTTAAATGATGCACAAGCAAAAGAATGGTTTCAATAGATGGTCAGATTTTGTGCAGACATTTAAGTGTCATATATCATCGGAAAGGTCTTAGAATGAAGATTGTGATTTTGTGAGCCTTTTGAGTCTAGATGAAATCAGATTTTTTCAGTTAGGAAAAGAAGCAGTTACAGATATTTTATGGGAGAAAAAGGACATGTGTCTGTGAATTGAATTTGTTCTTCTCATTTCTCTATATCTTGTTTCTTCTCAATTGTACAGGGATGGTGAAATTAATGTTGCAAGGTAGCTTTCTAATTTTGTGTGTCCAGTTTTGAGTTCTTTGTTATGTAGATGTATTGAATCAAAAGTTTTTAATGAAAAATAAATGGAATCCCTTACTAGTATTTGTCTGATGTCTTTATGTTTGATCCTGAATCTTTGTGCATAAATTTGTAAGGCATTTTAGTGCACTAGTTATAAGGTAACTATGAATTTGTGTTTTAGTTTCTTTCAAGGAAAGAGAAAATCTTATAGACAAGTTTAGAGGTTTCAAGGTTGGATATGAATCTAATGTCCAGGTGTTGGAGTGAAATGAGTGAAATGTAAGGAATTTCATTTGGGTCTTGTATGTTTGGATTTAGAGGGTTTTCTGTGAATGTATGTTTATATGAATTTGTTGCCCAATAGACAAGGCACTGGTGTTTGCTTCTTTATGCAGTTGTCATCATCAATTCATAAAATCAATTCAATTTGTTTTTCTGTTTAAAGAACTATGAATGATTGTCATATTGAGTGTGATGAGAAGGAATCCATCTCATGATTCACTAAAAGAAGTGAATCCAATAAGTACACCCACCTGAGCCTTTGAGCTCAAAGTGTAGGAGGATTGTTTGATCCTCGTTAATTAGCCTTTTCTTTGACAAGGTCAAGGAAAAATGCTAACAGGCTCCATAGAGCTTGAATCCTTCAATGACTACTAATGGATCTCCTTGATGAATTGAATCTTGAATGCTTGAATCCTAGAATTCTAGATCCTTGATTATGTGTCTATTCTCCTTTTTCATAGATTCTTGTTATCATCCTCCATCAAAAATGAGAGGAGAAGGCTTCCTTATATACTAGTCTAGGGCACAAACTTCTAGAGAGGCTAACATATGAGAAATAAATTCCAATTAGGCTCATACCGCTAGTAGTGGATCTATATTAAATATCTTTTTTTAAGAGTTGCCACTTTAGAGCTTGAAACAGCCGACCTGGAAGTGGGAAATAATTCTTTCCAAACCCCAACATCTAGAAATATTTGAAATTTGAGATTTAGACCCTGGGTCAGGGTCGAGGTCGACCTTGACCCTGAGGTTAAGAACCTCAAAATCTCAAAGCAAGATACTAGAAATAGGTAGAAGAGAAGTGGAAAATAGGGCAGGATAGGGGAAAAACTAGATCCAAGCCAAAGACCCATTCAAGGCATTTAACATGACCCC
Organism: Thuja plicata; assembly: GCA_018584345.1. NCBI lineage: Eukaryota > Viridiplantae > Streptophyta > Pinopsida > Cupressales > Cupressaceae > Thuja > Thuja plicata. Next base: position 662,779 of record MU227922.1, on the reverse strand, counting down.
AAACCACTTACTCAGAGGGCCAAACCATTCCTAAATGGAAGTACTTCCATTTTCTGATGATGTAGATTCATAATCAATACAACTATCCCAGCTAGTACTCAACATCATATCTGGAGTCTCTTCATCTTTTGAATCTGAACAAACACTAATGCTCTCATCATCTGAAAGGTCATATTAAATCTTGTTGTATCCTAGTGAGACAAAAGTACAAGGAGAAACATAAACATATGTATCAAAATCCTCACCATCTGATACACATTCCTTGTCAAACTCAATGTGTGTGGGTTGTAGGGATTTAGAGCTATCCTTCCCTGAAAATGTCAGATATTCACAAGACAATAACTCTGAGATTTACTCACTATGAAGTGAACCACTATCATCACATACACTCACCTATGATACACACTCACAATCAACATCTTCATTTATCAAATCAATATCATCCTCCTGACTACACACATATTCTGTCTCATATTGAGATGGATCATTGCTTTCATGATCAGAAAAGATAGCATCCATACTAGACACATCTCTATCATCTTGATTTCATTCATTCTCAATAATATCACTACTAGGTACAGCCTCATGTGAAACCTCAAATTTAGGATCTTCAATATCAAAAAATTGGGTTGAAATTTCAGAATTCATGTCACTGTCATTAAAATAATCATCATAGAAACTTACCTCTTCATCAAAATTATCCCTTTTCTCTTGGCATAGGTTCTCCTTAGACTAAGATAAGACATCTACATCATTATGTTGAAGAGAAGAAGAAACTATAGATTCAACAGGAACACTATCAACTATAAGTTCATCTTTGAAATCTTGATGTCCACTATCCTCATTATCAACATGACTACAGTTAGCATCAGATTCAGATTTTTCAATGGATTATATCCACCTTGTGATATGCTTAAGATATTTTTTCCTCAAGGAAGATTTAAAATGAATTGACTCAGGAAATAAAAGTTAAAAAAAAACTAACATATGTAGACATTGGAAGTTCAAAATCCACTGGAAGCTCATTATATGCACTAGAAAATCTTTTATAAAACTCAAGTGTTGATTCATCCTTTATCCTTCCTACCCTTTTCCTTAAAAACAATATCTAATTCCTTTGGGTGATTTGATCTATTTTATGTTCAATATCCTTAGATTCAGGATCTTCAATATTCTTCATCCTCTTCTTGGTGTACTCAAAATTTTCTTCCCTGATAGAGGTTGGCCAATAAATGGAAAAAGGAAAACAAAGTTCCAAAAATAGTTTAACCCACATCTCTTCCTGTGGATAGAAAGGAATATCAAAACCCCTTATTTGAGAATTTTTTTTTTGTAAAATAGAAGTGCAGATTCTCCCACCTTTCTTTTCATTTCTTTTTATAGAAGAAAAATAACTTGTTCCTGCAACATTTGTTCCTCATCAAGATATCCCTCATCATCATCTAAATCTGGAAAAGGTTCTTTAGAACTAGAGGCAACAAAAACACCATCCTCCATCTCAGCATATTTCACAATAAAACAATCTTCCAGTACAACCATAGATATTATTGAATCATGAGGTAATCCTTTAACCCAATCCCTAGCCTCATCAACTAAAGAAAACAAAAAATTTCAGTAGTACATCCTCATGTGTGATGTTATGGTCATACATTACATCAACAAACATATCTATATGTTCCTCAGTTGATTTCTCACCCATGCCAGTGAACTTAGGCAAGTAATCTCTGACTATAGATGGAAGAGGCTTTGGGTAACCAGGGATTCCATTGAAATTTATAGCCCCACACAACCTACCTCTTTGTAGTCATGACATCTTAGTAGACAAGATAATTACAATCTGCCTCTCTCTTCCCTCTTAATTAGTGCTGACCACTTAATCGGGAAAAAAATTATAACTAATTTTCATGGAATAAAATAATTTATCCAATAAATATAAAATACTTGGAATATGATGAAGCTACTACAAACTATTTGATTTGAATTCACCTCCAAATCACCTTCAAAACTTGGTAGAGCCACCACCTCTTTGCAGAGGAAAAGATCTGAATCAGTTGAGAACTCTTTCCCAACTCTGACCTTCATTAAATCAAAAACTTACAACACTTCCCAATATAGGGTCTCTTATTTATTCCTCTCTTGCCTATGATAGAAGTCACAAGAGTCCAAACATATGTTGCCTCTTCAATGCAAGTCCACCTCTTCTGTTTAGTCTTTCTTCAAACATGCACACTAGTGCAAATTAGAGAACTTAGAGTCACCACTCACCACATGTGAGATAGTATTTGTATTACTTTCAGAACCAGGACTTTCAGACAATATGCAATGACATACAAGAAAAATAGACTCACTCTCAAAATCATGAGGAATATCTCTTTGAAAATTATAACTCTATAAAAAGACTCTAGGATTGAATTAGCAAGGCAAGGAAGCAACTCACTGACACTCACTAATCACTTTTGCTTTTGTATTCCCTAGTAGAGTCTCCATCTTGTTGGTGTTTAAAAATGTTACACTTTGCAAAGCAACCAATACATCTTAAGACTGATATTAGGAGTGGTTAGCTCCAGCTGTGAAAGCTCTGTAAGATAACTGGACCAACTATAGGGACAAGACTGCCCTCTATGCTTCTGGATCTACCAAACCAAGGTGGGTACACCTAATCCAGATAAAAATAAACTCTTTACAATGTCTTTTACCTCTATATTTGAACAACAGATAATGATTAGAAAGTACTAAATGCCAACCAAGCATTCATTGAATCTCCATTACCATGGTGGAATAACAATAAACAACTGTAAATGAAAATTATTCTGTAATGAAATTGATTAAATTTTGGTACAGAATATAGCCAAACCTATAAAACATATATCTCCATAGAATATACTAGTTCTGGATCAGTGCCTTATCCATTGGGTAAACTCCTAAATACAATACTGAAGCTGAAATAACCTCTTGGTATAGATTGAAAGCCATAAACATAAAATCTCTTAGACTACACACTGCAAGATCCTTAAGTAGATAATCCAATAGAATCAATGTAATACCCAAAGCATTTCAATTTGGTCTAAGATCAAAGACTTGTTGAATACAAATATGCATAACCAAAACTTATATAGTAAGCCAGAAAACTTACAACTCAATAGATAACACAAAGGAGAGACCTAAAATATAAGAAGACTTATATTAAGTATAATACAATCTTATTCCTAAATCAGTATGACAAGGAAATACAAAATAAGACAATATGCAAACATCATATAACTTTCTATGCTGTCTTAATACAGTCTGAACAACATTTACTATATCCTAGACTAGAAACAAGTATAAGCCTAATGCTTTCTACTTTCCCAATTTTCCAGCCCTTCCTAAATAGTCTTGAAAATTCCTTTATAGGAACATGAATGCAACAAGTTTTAGACTATTTAGGGTTAGGGTTTACAACCAATCATGTCAAGTATTCAATTCTATCATCAAGTTGAAACCCTATCTCTTTCCTTTCCCTATGCAAATCTGATCTGAAATTGATTGCCCTAGTCCATAGATGTGAGCGCAGTACTTTGAAGTGCAAGAAATTCCAAGGTATGAAATGGAAAGCAACTGAACATAAATGCAAAAGAGACCAGGTGCTGCTATATGCATTTATCTCTTTGATCTAGAAACCCCCATCTATCAATTCTGGTCTTGAATGTATCTTTCCATATCATATCTCAATCCCTACACTGTTCAACAGCTGTGCAAAGTTGACCCATAAGATCAGATCTTAGCACTAATGGATCTGAGACAAATATTTAAATATTTGAAATCTGGTTAAAATGGTCATAGGTGGCACATAAAAAGACTTGGATGGTCAAGATCAAGCCTCCTCATAAGTTTAAAACATATTAGTTGATCAATTTTAAGTTATCCAGGCATTGACCTAGGTCCTGCCAGGTGTCATCATATCATAATGCCTCTATTTTCAGATATCGAGCCCTTCATATTTGAGGATCAATGCCTACCATCCGATCTATCTTTCATCTATACTTCGACCTTTAACCTACACCTTAAATCTGAGAAGTTCATCTCCTTTTATTTCCCGATCGCTAGATCTTCCGCTTAACCCTGGTCTGATCACGAGACTTAGAGATACAAGCTATCTTTGAATCTCTAGATACTTGTCTTGACCCCTGGTTTATTTTGAGATTGAGAGATAGCCACTGATCTTGATCTTAATCGATGGTTGGCATGTAATCTTGAGATCAATTGTACTTTTCTCATATTATTTAGAGATCTAGCACCAAACACACATCTCGGTTCTTATTAACGGTCCATATCTGATCCTTGACAAACCTGACTTAACTTTGAGTTTCCTTTTCTTGAACCTAATCAAATCTGAAGATTTTGCAACTAAAGAAATCTCCAAGTTGCCATATACTTTTCTTAACTCAAGTTACATTCCGAGATCAGGTGCAAGCCCTAGATCTTGATCTTAATCAATGATCAGCGCTGAATCTTGAAATCTTTGACTTTACTTTTTTTTTTAGATTCAACGATAAGCTTGTCTCTAAATCTCCAAATAAACTTGGCAGGACTTGGCCTTTACTTAGGTTTCATTACAAGATCATAAGATAAACTTGATTGCAAAGTCGCTGAATGAAAAAACTAACCATGAGTAAATATGGAGACCTGGTGCAGACCACACGATCAAAACAAGAATAGAACTTGATCAATGACCCTCACTAAAATGCTAACCTTGAATTTATCTAGAGATTTAGTGCCAACAGCATGATGAGATCTACATCCATGGTGCATGCGTAATCTCTAAACAAAAAAGAGCATATTCGATCCGATTGGGAGATTATGAGATAAAGGAAAGGAAGATAAAGTGTACATGACTTAAAAGACTTTAAGTGACTTGCAAAAAGGTAATGTCAAAATAGAACATGTCTTGAAAGGTTTAGGGTTTCATCATAAAAATGACTCTATCAAGACTTAGGGTTTAGGCCAGAGATCATAAACAATTGCAGAGACATGGAAGAAAGCTTGGAACCAATTTTTTTTTGAATGGGTCTAACCATACCCACATTTATCCATAATGAAGAAATCAAATGGAATATGGGTGCTTCCATTTTTAGTTCAATCAGAGATTGTGTGTTTTTAGTCTATTCATGTTTAGTCTTGTTTGAATGTTGATTTCTCCTAACATTTGACATGTTTGAGCCTAAACACACAAGGTAGGAAAACACATACACATTTTGGCATGCCTGGTGAGACCCACTTCCCTCTTTTATATATATATTTTTCAAAATTTCATGATTCTACAGTGCCAAATCTTGCATCAACATCTCTATTTAACGTAGTGACATCTCCTCTTGTAGATCACCACCTACATAGATCGGTGTTTGTGCAGTTCAATGTCTATTCTTTCCAAATGACTTCTCCACCTATGACTGTTTAACACTAGGTTTTGCAAGATAATCAATTTTTATTATATTTATGTGGTTTTATAAGAACTTTGCATGCGGTTTTTTGTCAGAGATTGATTTTATGAAACTGAATGCTAGAAAAAAATTGAACTTTTTAACCACAGGTTTTAACCTTCGTCTTTGCAAATTAACATCTCAGTAGATCAGCATCTCCACACTCCAAACCAATTTCTCTATAGTTCGTACAGGTATAATTTTGACACGTGCTAAAAATTTAGTTTATGTATTCTCTTTGTAACTATTGACTCCTTAATCAATGTTTGCATCGATCAATATTTGTGCTGATCAACGTCTATGTTTGGTTTTTGATGTCATAGAGGTGTCTTTGTCTCTATGTAGTTTATTCAGATTTTCACTTGGTTTTTCTAACAACTAACAATATGTGCAAGTCTTATTTGTTTGTCGAAGATGCTAAAAAACAAAACTACTAACACTTGCAGGGATTCTCCTTGTTTTTCTTATGTTTTTATGCATTATGAATGTTTTCATGTTTTATGAGAATGTTTGATGTTAAGATAGTTGTACATAGTCACTTTTAACTAGATTCAATTTGGAAATTAACCCTAGTCTCTGGCGTACTTTGAAAATCTTTTCGGTGGAGGTACTCCCTTCAAGATTTTTGCTCATTGTTTAGAAGTTAGAACCCATTTAAATACATGATACAAAGATAGAAGTCGTATCCTCTCCCCTCATCTTCACTAATATTGGGTGTAAGAGAAAGCTTCTTCTATCTTTGTCTCTAGAGAGGCATTCTTGGAGCTTCCATTAGTCCAAGGGATGACCTCAAACCGGTAAATACCCCATCCAATATATAAATAAGATGCTCAACAAACTCTCATCTTATCCCACCAAAATTAGGCGATGTGTATTGATGATAGTCTGGATCGGGCAAAGCGTGCCTAAGTAGCTAGCATGGTCAACTAGAGACTTAAGTGTCTCACATACATACAAATAATTTGGGGAGACACCACATACCTAACTACAAATCACATCTTAGTATCCACCCTTTTATCCTTGGTACACTTGTAATGCAAGAGCATTGCATCATCCTCTGAAGTTACCTACCATTTGTATACCCCTAGTTGTGAGGTGTGAGGGTTTTGGATTTTATCACCAAAAGTCAAGCAGTCCCCCACAAGGGGATCCCCTATTCATCCATGCCTTGAAGGCCGATTAGTGTGCATCATTTTCTCATCATCTCCACATGCGATTACCTCTTCAGTTAGAGAGACACAACACAAAAGGTCAGGTATACCAAGTTCAAAGTTTACTCCCTGTATGTAGTCTTACAAGCAGTGTATTGCAACCATTCCTTAGGTAGATAGTGTTTTCTCGATATTCAAACTAGTGTAAACAATTTTTGAAAAAACTCTTTTGAAGGTTAAACACTTGCGATTTTTCACTTTTCTGCCTATTGTGTTTTTTCTTGCCACAAAACAAACCCATCCAAAAATTAGTCAAACTTGGTCAAACATAAAAAATTGAATTTTTTTTGCCTTATTTCTAGATTGATGTCTACATAGAGTAATGTCTGCATAGAATAGCATCTATGTTGAGTAGACTGACATATCCGCCTCTTTGGAACTAAGAAAAAATATTAGTGGGGACCTAGTTTTGATATAGCGGCATCTGCGAATGGCGATCAACATCTTCGTAGATCCACATCTCTATCTATGACCATCCTCTTTGCTTAAAAATAATGACTTAACAAACCTTGAAAAAATTTGTCATTTTCAGTGTTGACATAACTGATGCAGAGCAATGAAGTGAAGGAAGTGGTTGATCATATGTAAGGTAAAGTAGTTTAGAGAATGATTTGATGATGAGACATGACAGGTATGGTTGAGAAATGATCAATTATGGTATTGTCATTGATGTCAACTATTAAATTTATGAGTTGCTGATGATGGTTGTGGAATACATCATGCTAATGGAAAAATGTTACATTTCTATTCTACAAAAGTGTTTGGAAACATGTTTGGATGCTACATGTAAAATATTAACTTGTTGTGATGAACGGTGAGACAGATTTAGTGAAGCTGATCAGAGATAGTGAAATTGTTAAGACAACAATTAAAAAGAATAAAATGATTCTATCACTATGGTTATGTGTTTGATTATTTTTATGTTCGGTTATTTTCTAGAGGCTATCTAAAGTTTCTAGATGCTAATCCTACAACTGTGTATCATTTTGAGAGAAGATATGAGATATTTAAAAGGGTAAACAATGATATTTGAAAAGTGTTAAGTTTCTAAATGACTAAAGGTTTGATCGGTATTGGTGATTTAAATCATTGTTATAGTCAAATGTTATTGGTCAAAATTCATTGGAGAATGTGCATGGATATTTGGAAACAATTGTTTAATGGTTATATCATCGAGATGAGCGTGTAAAAATGATTTGAGAAAGTTGATTGGTCAAGAAGGAAAATACTTGATGAAATAATTTAATTTCTTGATTAAATATGAAAATGGAAAGGTGCGGTCAGTAAAATTCAATTTGGACTTAAAGATATGTGATATGAAGCCAAGTGTATGGTTAGATTGAAAATGTATTACATTTAAGGGGTTTCTATGGCGGTGGAAACCTTAGAGAAAAGGAAAGTAGTATAAACTAAAGAAGAAGATGAAAAATATGTGGTTGATCATGTATCGGTGAAGAAGGAAGAAGAGACAAAGGGTGTGGTCTAGCCAAGTGTTAGAGAAGAATGCGAAGATTTTTTTTTGAGCTACATAGTATCTGATCAAGAAAAGGAGGTTTCTATTTCATAGATCATTCTTACATGTTTCTTTACATCTATAACAGAGTACTGGAAATCCTCAAGTGAGGTAGATCCTGACAGATCTTCATTGTATTGTAAATCCTATATGGTGGCACTTTAATAAGTGTTCTAAGTCCTCTCACAAGGCTACCTCTCACAAGGTACAATATTTTTATTATTTTAAGGTAAATCCTCTCACAAGGTTACATTTTTTCATGTATATATAAATGCCTTTCACAGGGCGTACTTCATAAGAGTACATATTTGTGGGTTCCATCCCCACGATGGTTTTTTACCCTCTTACAAGGGTTTCCATGATACCAAAAATCTCATGTCTTTGTGTTGGATATTTTGTGGCTGCACATTTACATTTGATTGTTGAGTTGCTGCTTTGGTGGATAAGTGGTAAGTGTTTAAATGTTGAAATCATAAGATTACCGATTCACCCCCTCTTAGTAATCTCATCATAGTAGCATTAAAATTCAGTCCTCTAAGGGTCCATCAAGTTATTTTTACAAATTTAGTCCTTTAAAATCCATAATTTCATTTTTCCTATGATCAATGTCAGATTCAGGAGAACATAAGAAGGTCAAAGTCCAATTACCCCTTGCCTACAAAGAGAAGAAAAAAACTGATAGAACCATTAGGAAAAAACATGTTATGAAATCAATCCAAATTTTTTCCCAAAAACTTGAAAAGCATGACATGATGGTATTAAACAATAGAGTAGTCAACTTCATCATCAAGTTTCAAGTAAACCGTGACTTCGTTGCACCCACAAGAGACACGTATGATAAATAGAGTTAGATATTTTCTATCACTTCATCAATACTCCATTCTTACAATCTCCCATAGATCAAAAAATCTTCCATACCTTTGACTTAGGAGCACCATCATTCATTTGGACTTAACTCTTGTTGTCTTTATCGACCCACATCCAAATCAATTCAATAACAACCCAATCAATCAATCCAATTCTTCATACCTTCATCAAGACTCTATCTCAATATTTAGGTTGAATATTTATCAAAGTGTCATCAATATCCTCATCATTAGCCAAGACCCTAGTTAAATTTGTTGCTTGAGAACATTGTCCATCTTAAGTAACGAGTTTAATTAGTTATATCTTATTTTTCTTGAGAACTTAACCTATCTTAAGTAGAATATAGATACCATCCAAATCCAAGTATTTTTTTTTCTTTTGTAGGGTCTTATTTCAACAAGGATTTCCCTAAACCTTCACCAAATCAATTAGAATCAAACCACATCATATCTCAGTATCAATCAATAAAATTTAGTCAAGTATCCTTGAGACCCTTCTCTCATAATTAATCAAATTCCCAAATAATTTTATCCTAGTTCTAAGGTCACCTTTTAAATCCCTCATATATCATCAAATCCTTCATCCAAACCAAGAATTCATCCAACCCATTCCTATAATTAATCAATCATTCATTCATCTTTCCAAGAGGTCACCATTGTATGGTTGTATTAACTTGATCACAAGATAAAAACATAAGGCACACATAATAAAAAATAAACAACAATGAAAAAGAGAATCCCATGGCGTGCATGTTCTTTCAAAGCACTGGAGTACAAGCCATGGATATCACTAATGATCTTGAAGAACAAGGATTGGTGGATCAAACTGATAAACCATCTCAATTCACTGAGTTTCTTAAAGATACTTACAATTTGGAAATGGTTGAGAAGGATATTAGGCTAAATAAGGTTGAAATATTCATGAAAATTGTCAAAGATGGAGTCACAATGCCTACTCATTTTGACAATGCCTTTCTTTACAAAAATGTCACAAAGTCTTTTCATCTCGAGGACCAAGTCAATACGACGTCATCCCAAGACAAAGGAAATTATACCTCTAGTGGAATCTCCACATCATTGACAACCCAGGAAACTATGCAAGCTTTTCAAGTGACACATGAGACCCTCCAACAAATCCTTAGTGTCTTACCTAATTTGACCTCCCATTCTAACACTCACACTGCAACTACATCTAACAAAATAGATGCAAATGTCTTGAACATTGGTGAAAATTCAATCCAACAATCCACACATCAATACTTGTCATCAATTTTCACAATTCTGATGGCTGCTATGAAGACATCCCTTCCATAAACAATCCTCACCCTACATTGGGACTTACATCATCTAAACCAACATTGTTACAAACCGGTGGAGGACAATCTTTTGGGCCTGTTATTACACATCACAATGCTCCTAATTTATCTCAACAAGTCGATGAGATCAAAAATCTTGTGTATAACATGCAAAATGGGGGGAAGAGAGTTTTATTTTGATGAAGTATGCCCCTACCCATTTGATAAATCAATCAACATGCAACCATTTCCCCCAAACTTTGAAACTCTAAAATTCAACAAGTACAAAAGGGAATCATGTCTAGACCAACATCTCAAAGCATTTTATGTTGCATGTCAAGAGGTCTCCTACAATGAGAACTATCTTAAGATACTTTTCACTCAATGTCTTGGAGACCCCACCCTTGAATGGTTTATGAATCTACCTCATGGGTCAATATCTACTTTCTCTGATCTTGCAGAGAAGTTTGTTGCCCAATATTCCTACAACATCTAGCATCAAGAATCCTTGAGTGACTTGCACAACACTAAGAAGAGGAATGGAGAAACCTTTGCCAATTTCCTACAAAGATGGAGACACCTTGCAAACAAAATGCATTGGAAGATACCTGAACAACATTTGATTGATATTTTCAAAAGAAATTTAACATCTCACATATCATTCCAAATGAAAATAGCTTCCCCTAATACCTTTGAAGATGTCATTGAGAAAGGGTAGAACATTGAGGATGGTCTCTTTCAAAAAGGTACCATTAAGTACTATACACCTTCATCAAATAAAAAGCCCAAGTTTTGGATAAAGAATAAGAATGTGGTAAATGATGGAGTAACTGATGCTAAACATGTCCAAAAGGTTCAAGGGTCCAACAAGAAAGGCAATCAAAACAATCAGCATAACAAAAACAATCAACAGATTCAAAGCAATCAACAAAACAACCAACAACAACAACCACAACAACAACAACAACAATAGAATCATAATCAATCCAAAAAAAATCTCTTCTTGCGTAAAAAAAAAAAACAATAACAACACAAAAAATTGGCAATGTTGACAATATAATCCAATTAAAGAATCCCTTGATGTCATCTTTCATCGATTAGTTGATCAAAACCTAATATAATTTCTAAATACCAAGCCATACAATGATAATCAACCCAAACCTCATTGGTACAATGACAATGAATATTGTGACTATCATCCCATCAAAGGGCATGATACTAAGAAGTGCATGAGGTTCAATAATTATGTTCAAGACCTTATCAACAATGGAAAGATTGAGGTTGAAGGACAAAACCCCATCATCATGAAATTCTTAGTTGAAAATCTACAACACTCCCTTTCCTAAGCATGATCAAAACAAGCCTTCATCAAATGCCATGCCATATGAGTATAGAACCAATACCATTTTGGGTTTTGATTCCTTATGTGGGAACTTGAATGAGGTTGATATCCTAGGATTTGACTCTTTATGTGGTTTCCTTGAAGAATCTGACAACCATGTAAACACCCTTAAACTCAAGGGTGCTGATTGTAATAACACCACACATAGAGAAATAGTTACTATTCAAGCCATCATGCCACCATCCACACCATCCACTTCCACTAGGCCTGCTTCCCACTATGATCTTCTTTCACACCATGGAAAGACTCCCACACAAATATCAATCCTTGAGATTTTACGCACATCACCTGTCCATAAAGAGATCCTTGAGAAATCCCTTCTTGAGTTTTGTGCTCCTGATAACATCAATGCATCCCAATTCAAGGCCATGATTGGGAACTTAGCTGCACAACAACACCTTGTGTTCACTGATAAGGAATTTCATGCTCCTGAACCATATCATAATAAACCCTTTCACATTGAAGCCATCATTCAACACCATAAAATTAAAAGGGTGCTTATAGATGGTGGATCTAGTTTGAACCTTTGTACCTTGAAGTCAATAAGATAGTTGGTACTCCCTGATGACCTCTTGGATTTTACAAAGAGAATCACAATAAAGGCTTATGATGACAAAGCAAGAGAATCCAAAGGTTTGATCACCTTGCCTCTCCAAGTGGGCCGTGCCTTAATTGAGACTAAATGCCAAGTGATTGATTTAGATTTACCATATAACATACTCCTTGGTATACCTTGGTGTACCTTATACATTCCATCAATGTCTAAAATTCCCACATCAAGGCATAAAAGTTACTATTCTCAAGGATCCTAAACCCTTTCAGTATTGCAAAAGATTATAAGGGGTACAAACTAACTTGTTCCCATTGAATGAGTTTTCTAGACCCTCTTCTAGTAAGTCACCTTATGAAGACAATACCAGTACACCCACTAAGGACACAACTAATCCATTGAATTCATAAGCCTCTACATCTGATGCTAAAGGGAAGATTTCCAAAGAGAAGATCCTCGAATCTAACAAAAAGGTCAAGTTTACTGACCAAGGCATGGGAGAATACAAGTTTGAGAATGCCTTTTATTTTGGTAAACTTCCTCTATCCCCAAAATCCTATGGTCATCCCTCACAACTTGTTCCCAAGTCAGATAAAGCCACCATGTAATGTAAAAATAACACCTTTGAACATTATGGATCACTTAAGCATGAACATATGGAAGATGACATCCTATCTTGTATTTTTAAAGATGGACAAGACAAGCCTGTACACATACTAAAACATAAATATCCTAAGGCAACACCCATAGTTGAAAAGATGGGATATCATGGCACATGATTAGGTGTAGAAGAGAAAGGAATGAAAGAATCAATCAAGACAACCAACTACCCTCAAGATAGAGGATTGGCCTCCCTAGAAACCAAGGTTCCCTTAACCAATGACTGTGAGGATTCTTCTAAGTTATACCCTAAGGAGGAATTATATGAAGTTCCCTTTGAATAAATTTAAGATGATCTCATCTATAATGACCATGTCCTTATCATCACTGCCCTAAAAATTGACAGCCTAGCCTCCCATTCAAACACCCTAAACTAATCTATTGAGTCCAAGAGGATTCACCACCAACTCTTGAAATATGCGATTTGGATGAACTAATACTCTCCCTCTTTGGCCTAAGAGATCTCCAAGACTACGAGCATGAAATCCATCACAATAATCAAGCCTACTTCAGTAACCAAGTCAACTCTCTTAGTCACACAAATTGAAAAAGAAAGTGAAAATACAATAGAAAATAAAATTTCCCCCGGTGAAAACCTTTCTAAGGAACCTTTGGATGAAGAAAAAGATAAAATAAATGAAGTGTCTTCTGGTGAAAACCTTTTTGAGGCACTAGAAGAGGGAGAAGTTGAATTTCCATTCATGTCCCTGCCAATAGAAAAGTCATCTATCCTCATCGAAGATACAATGTAAGTAAACCTTGGAATAACTGAGGACCCTAAGATCACCTTCATAACAACATACCTAAGTGACAAAGAGAAGGTAGACATGACTGCATTTCTCTGAAAAGCACAAAATAAATTTGCATGGACTTAAAAAGCTATGCCTAGATTAGATCCTGAGTCAGTCATACATCATTGAAGTAGACCCTAAAGTAAATCCTGTCAAACAACAGATGCATAAGATGCATCGACAAGTGGTCATATTAGTAAAAGTAGAGTTACAAAAGATGCTTGATGCATAATTTATTGGACCTATATACTATCCTAAATTTGTCTCCAATATTGTACTAGTAGGTAAGGCTACTAGGGGCATCCAAAATATGTTCAAACTTTAGATACTTAAACCTAGCATGTCCAAAGGTTGATTTTTCACTCCCTAACATAGACATCATAATGGATTTGATGACATGACATAGATTCTATCTCTTATGGATGGATGTTTTGGGTATAATTAGATTAGAATAGCAGGAAAAGATCAACACAAGACCACATTTACCATACCATGGAGCATCTTTTGTTATCAAGTTATGCTCTTTGTGTTGGAAATACAATAATGGGAAAGCAAGATACTGAGAGGGGGGGTGAATCAGATCTTCAAATATAAACACTTAAAACAAACTGATCCACATTCATACATATATGAATCTAATGTAATCTCAAATAACATCCACACCATGAAATAAGTAACACATAACACAATAACTTGGTAACCCAGAAACCCAAATAGGTAAAACTAGGATGGGGATGATACCCACAAAAGTCTCCACTATTGTAGTAATAAAGTGTACCTGTTAAGGTTACAATGTTTGATTACAAAATGTAATCTACCCTTTTAGAGGTCTGCTCTGTTAAAAGTTTTAGATCATTACAATCTACCTTGTTAAAGGATTTAAAATTACAATGAAGTAAGCACTCTGTTAAGAGATAAATAAAGGCCTACTAAAACCACTCTGTTAAGAGATTTTCACCTGATACAATGATTAGAAAGTCTCAAGTATTGATCCTTCGATATGCACTCTGATGCTGATGATGGATCTCCTCTTTTTATTATCTCTTCTGATCTTATAATCTGATATATCTTTACTCTACTGTTCACAGTGTTATGCTCTACTTGATCTTTGCTTCTAAACAAAATAACCCTCTGTGCATTTCACTTCAAAATGCAGTCACTTCAACAATTTTCTCTTCTGCCTCTTGCACACACATAAAATAGGGTTTTGAAGCAATCTAATATGTCTATATAGATCTGACAGTGAGATCTAGATCAACGATCAAGATCCAATATCCATGCCTTGATGGTAAAACAATTAATGGTTACAATGAGTCATGCATAGGATAAAACAATTAAATGCATAACTAACTCTGTATAATAATATTAAATGCATACGTAAGTCAGCCCAAAAATCTTTTACAAGTTGGCCGGATCACTTATCCTTGAAGTTTGTATCATTCCTGAAAAGTGTACAAAAAATGTCCCGCTCGACATTTAACATCCCTGTCTACTCGGCTCAGCAATGTAACTAGGCATACTGAAAAACTGATCGGCAACGTTGCTTGGCCTTGTATAGTTTTAGCTTGACCACAGTGATAGCCAACTAAAAACTGCCTAATGAAATGACTAAGTGCTGGGCACTAATAATCAACAAAACTTAGAGATTAACAATCTCCCCCTTTGATATTAGTGGCAAAAACACTTATCATTACTTCTGTACATTTCATCAAAATATTGCCTAAGTACGTTAAGTACTCCCCCTAGTAATATACTTATACAAAAGTTTACAATGCCTACAAATTTTTTTTACAAGTGTACCTTTTCTGTACTGATGTATCCTTTCATAACTTTTTACTGACTTCCTCCTTCCATAGTATTAACTTCCCCCTTGTTTTTGTCACTGATTGCTGGTGGGGTTAAGTTGTACTTATCCAAAAATTGCTTATGAAGCTGCAGGGTGGATTCAAATGTTGTATCTTAGCTTTCCTTTGCAACCTTCATAACTTCCATTTTTATTTCTAGCTCGACAGCTAGACTCACTAAACTCTCTACAGTTGATAGATTTACACTGCTCTGTGATAAGTCATTAGCTTTTGAAAGTTCCTTCTGTATTACCTCCAAATGAGGAAACAAGCTTGTCTGAATAATTATCAACTTGGCCCTTATGCAACCATCTTTAGCCATAAGCTCAACTATTCTCCTTTGTGCATTTATCAACTTATTAAAATTTAAAGAACTAGAGGTAGTAGCTTTACCTAAAGTAGTACCAGTTGATCTCAAATCTAATTGTAGCTTCTCAACAAGCTGTAAATTATCCTTTGTGAAAATTTCAACATCACATAATTTTTTATACAGAGAATAAACATTGGCTGTAACTTTTTCTAAGGTTTCTACAAGAACAGAAAGTTCAACCTATTTTGTTGCTATCTCTTCTAACACCTTCTCTAGAACTTTGTTCTCAAATCTTCTCCGGGACCATTGTAGAAGCTTCTCATTGCTATCTATGTCCTCATCTATTACTTTTTGTACAATGGTGACTAGTTGATCTATGATTGGAGCTTGAGGCATTTCATCCTCTAAGTCAAAAGCCTTTGTAAATATGTCTTTGATGTCATGCAACACCTACTTTTTCTTTTGTTCCATCTTCATCTCTTCCTGTCTCTTCTTCCTTTTAAGTAACTCTTGAAGAGTCCCAATTTGTTCAAAAGATAACTCATTGGGATCCCATTGTGGAATCACAATGACTTCATCTAGTGTTACATCTAAAATTTGTGACTTCTTCTTCAAGATCTTCTTCTTCATTTCTGGAGAACTTATGCTTGACAGCATAATATCTTTCCCTTTTTCAATTTTAGTCTCTAATGCCTCCTTCAATTCTGTCAATATAGTCTATGGATTCAGCATACCATCGGTTTTAGGACCTGTGGGAGTGGATGATGCAGAGTGTGGTAGTTCAACCAACACTTGTGCTGGCTCTTCTTCTTTAGGCTTATCAACAACATCTGTTGTTACTACTCCACTATCTAAAATTGTCTTCACAACCTCTAAAAAAGTTGGATCTTGTGAAGTTACTTCTTGTTCATTTGCTTGCTATTGTCCTTCGCTTTACTGAATACTAACAACTTCAATTTTATCACCAGATGCCGTGGAATTTTCTTCTTCAGAATCAACTTCCTTAATAGGTGAATCAGTGTCTTTTCCACTCGGCATTTGTTGTTCCTTGACATTCAAATTTCTTGGATCATCAACTATATAATCCATGGTACTGTCTGCGGTCAGATCAATAGAGTTTGTTGCATCTAATGCATCCTTGGTCTTGTCTTGTTCTACTGCAATTTGATCTTTAAGTATCTGTGGTTCAGGGGTAGTCTTTTCTTCAACTTCTTTTGTCTTCTACTCAGATGGCCCTTCACCATATTTCTTATCTTTTGGAATGAGCAATCCAAAAATCTCTTTCCAAATCCTTGTGCTTTGCTGCACTACACCTTCAATGTCATTCTTCAAAGTAGCATATCCTCTGAGTTTGGGAACAAACCTATTCTTATAATCCTCTATGAATTTGGTTCATTGTTTAGAGGTTAACTCAGGAATTATCTTTGCTAGGGTTCCTTCCCTGATCTGTCTTTCAGTGGCCAGTGCAAATTCCCATTTTCTTGATAGAAAGTCATGTAGTTCATCAGGCACATGATTTCCTATCTCTGTAGGAGTCAATTTAAAGGTACTCATCATGTCCAAGAGTGCTTCCTGAACTTTGTTCCTATCTGCTATTTTCAACTTGTCATATTTGATGAACTTAAATGTTGCTAACCTTGCTGAATTCCTCAAAGTATCACATACCTCATCAATGCTTGCTAGTTTCTTTAATTGAGCTTTAGGTATGTTTGTGGGTTCATCAATTTCTGTCTTCTCCTCATCACTATTTGTTGGGAGATTTAATTTCCTTCTTGGTCTCTTTGCTAGCTTACTCGGCTCAGCCATTGGAGCAACCTTTGCTTCCTTACCAGAACTAATTTCTACAATTTTTTTCTTACCATACACTTTTGTTTGCACTTCTACTGGGGAAGTAATAGTAGATGGTCTTGTCCTTGGATGATTAGTTGTAGGAGGTGTAACCTTGGGTTTGGCTTGGCTAAGCTTGGTTACTATGACAATTGATGGCTTCTTTCCCTTAGCTTTCTTTGTAACTTCTTCTGATGCACTGACTTCCTCCTCAATAGAGATATCCTCACCTTGTCCAGTGGTCAGACCTAGAGGTGCATCATCAGCTTCTTCATCACTACCCAAGACAACCATTTTCTTTAGATTTTTCACTATCTTGTTTCTTTTCCTCTCCATAGTTCCTTCATTCAAACTTCTTGAAATCTTAGCCTTAGCTTCTTCATAGTTTCTAAATCTCTCTGCTGTGGTGTCAATTGGCTTAGCAAGGAGTGCAATGATGGTGACTGATGCTTCATCAACATTAATCTCATATGGAAATGGCTCTAAACATGTTATTCTAGGAATCACTACCTTGATATAGGTGTTATCTGTATCAACTAGAAAATAGATTTCCTCATAGTGCTTCTCCACTAGTGACTTAGGAATCCTAGTCCTTAATCTCATTCTCTTCTTCAATTATACAAAATAGCTACCCATAATGCTATTGAAATTGCTTCCTAATTTCTCTATGCATTCACTAATCTGAACTGTAATGGGTCTATCACTTTTCCAAAGAATATTTCCCAGTGTAGGAAATGTATCCTGAATGAAGAAAAATATACATGCTAGTAAAGATCCAAACTTACACGATGAGCTCTTAGCCTTTCTGATTGATGCAAGGTTCTTGGATAACTATGTCTGTTGTAGCTCAACAAGATCATATGTGTGATTCTTCTTCACAATTTTCCATGCCTGATCAACTACTGTGTAGGGAACACTGTCCAATCTACTGGATTGATAGATATTGTGTGCAATTACCCTTACTCCAAAATCAAGTTCTAGGTCAGTAATTGTAGAGATAGTCATACCTCTATTATTCCATACTGCTCTAGTGTTCAATGTATTTTCCTCTTTGCTGTTATCCCTCATTCTCCACTTTCCATTCACTACAGGATATCCAGTCACCCGATGAATCATGCTTCTGGTGATCTTGACTGGTCCATTGTCTAGCCACATGCTCATGTCATGAACTCGGCTAAGGATAACCTTGATCCATTCATCTTTGAAACCTTGGGGAAAATCTAGGGCTTGAGTTAACCCTTTTTTGGCTAAGTGTTTGAATTTTAACCATATAACATGATCGAACATCATGAATCATAAGTACCTTGGGAAGAATGGATGAGAGGGCTCCTGTTAAATCACTCTATATTGCACTTTTAGGGATGGCTCAAAATTTGAGAGGTTCACATTCATCACTCTAAATCAACTGAATTTGTTCTTGTTCTACTTCCATACTCTTGTCTGGTGCGGAACAACTTGTAGCCATAATTCTGAAATTTAGGGTTTGAGAGATGGAAAATAGAATACCTTGGTAATTGATGCTTTGCACTATTCTCTATTCACTATTTACTTTAAGATTGCCGAAGACACACTATTGAAATCTTTGTTCCTAGCTCTGTTAAGATCGATTCTGTAAATCGCTTCAATCACTCCGTAAATAGTAAAATCGCAAGGTAAAAATGAAATATCAACTGTTCATCCTTTATAAGCTATGAACGGTCAAGGTAGATGAGCATTAAATGTTTTTCCTATTGAGTTAGTGCAAGCCAGTTGTTCTCAGCTCTAACACAACTTGCATCCCACTCGACTCACAACACTCGGCCTTCACAGAATTTTTACTCGGCCAAAAAAACTCAACACTTACTAAAGAACACAGTTTTAGTGTTCATGATAAATGCTCAGCACCTATAGTGCAATTTTCTCATCTCGGCATTTTGTCTTCAAATATGTCCTGGTTCATCTTAACATATGCATATATGGACTTTTTGTACATTACATGTTAGGAACTGATGTAAGATAAGAATTTTAAATACAGTTCCTTACATACCTCTTTCTCTTAGTTGGAGATGATGTGATCACCTAATCCATTAGATTGGGTGACCTCGGCTTCATTAGCTTCACTGCTGCATGGTTCAAACTTCTTAACCCATGTCCTATTCATCTATTCCCTTATTTTCTCAATAGTAGGAGCAGGTACCCTAGTCTTGCAATCTTTCCTTGTATGACCAATTTTCAGACAACTGTGACAAACTAGGCTTCCATTCATCCAACTTTTAGATTTACCTCTGAAATGTGTCCTTATGCAGTTTTCTGGAACATGGCCATACTCACCACAGTAATGACAACTATGCCATGTATTGTAATCCCAATTGTGAGTATTGCCTTTTCTTGGTGATTTCTCTTGTACCTTCGATGTCCACTGCTGTTTACCTTTAGATCCGCAATCTTGTGCTCTATGACCATATTTGTGACAATTATAGCAATTACCATTGAATCTAGGTGTTTTTCTTTCCTTTGCCTTACATTCATGTGCTTGATGTCCAAACTTATTACAGTTAAAATAGTAACCATTAAAATTAGTTTTCGGATTGGACTTACCATTCTTGCTTCGACAAATGTTTGCTATTGTAACCACCTAAAATTGGTCTGTTGCAACTATAGACCCTATTTGCCCTAAGTGTGATCATGCCCTCGATTTATGTCCAAACGACCCTGTTACTGTTTGGCATATTTCTTTTAATCAATTTAA
>MU227922.1:612081-632860 GCA_018584345.1 Thuja plicata | reverse complement strand
TCATCTTTTATAGCTTAAATGCATGCTTATTTCATCATTTAGCTTGTTTTCAATTAAAATCCTTCATGCTAGAATAGTATTGGTCACTGATTTATAGCATATTCTGAGGGCTAAATATGTTATTTATTACACTCTTTCTAGTTAGAAGGCAATAGGCCGATATTAGTGGTTTTTGAATGTTTTATCTAACCATTTATACTAATGCAATGACCTATTGAGTGTTTGTGTTGATCTAACAGGTACCCAAATACACACACACAGCTATATGGCCTGGTTTTCCATAGTGGTGACAAACAAGTTTGTTGTTTTTTGGCTTTGCATTCTTTCTTTCACCTGTCTTAGATGATTCTCCATTTTTAGTGGTTGAATGTTGTTCAGTGTGACCTAACCCAGAAGAATCTTTAGGTCTTCTTGATGCTTCCACTAGTTGTTCAAAGTAGCTCATGGCTGCACTCGGATCATTCACTCTGTTATTAATTTATTTCTCAGATCTCAATTCATCTTTCAATTGATTTTTCTCAGACCTAAGATTAACAATCTCCAAGTCTTTCCTGCTAATCTCCTGATTTGCAAGTAATAGTTGATTTTCCATGTCCATTTGATTGACTGTCATGGTTTGCACATCATGTGTTCTTTCATCAAGTCTGGTAGTCAACATTCTCTTGTCTTCTTCTACCATAGCCTTGTCATCTTCAGCTTTCTTTTTCTGTTCAACAACTTCACACATGCTTATTGATTGGGCTTCTTGTTCCTTTTTCAAGTTTTTGACTTCTTCACATAGTGCACTGTTCTTTTCCAGTAGATCTGCTATTGCTGCATCACTCTCAATAGAATCTCCATTCTGAAATAGATTTGTGGTGTCCTCTTCTTGGTAATGAGTGTCATTCATCTGTTTGGCCAAATCTTTTCTTGCAGCCAAGGACTTCTTTAATACCTGTCTTGTAGTCTCAAGCTATTGGAGTGCTATCTGAACATCAATATTTTGATTCTCAATGAATTTACCCATCTTGTAGATCTCCATCTCAAGATCTTAATTCTCAAGCTGATTATAACCTTTTTGGAGAACTCATCGCTGATACCAATTGTTGGAAATACAATAATGGGAAAGAAAGATACTGAGAGGGGGGGTGAATCAGATCTTCAAATATAAACACTTAAAACAAACTGATCCACATTCATACATATATGAATCTAATGTAATCTCAAATAGCATCCACACCATGAAATAAGTAACACATAACACAATAACTTGGTAACCTAGAAACCCAAATAGGTAAAACTGGGGTGGGGATGATACCCACAAAAGTCTCCACTACTGCAGTAATAAAGTGTACTTGTTAAGGTTACAATGTTTGATTACAAAATGTAATCTACCCTGTTAGAGGTTTGCTCTGTTAAAAGCTTTAGATCATTACAATCTACTCTTTTAAAGGATTCAAACTTACAATGAAGTAAGAACTTTGTTAAGAGATAAATAAAGGCCTACTAAAACCACTCTATCAAGAGATTTTCACCTGATACAATGATTAAAAAGTCTCAAGTATTGATGCTTCGATATGCACTTTGATGCTGATGATGGATCTCCTCTTTTCAGTATCTCTTCTAATCTTATAATCTGATATATCTTTACTCTGCTATTCACTGTGTTATGCTCTACTTGATCTCTGCTTCTAAAAAAAATAACCCTCTATGCATATCACTTCAAAATGCAGTCACTTCAACAATTTTCTCTGTTGCCTCTTGCACACACATAAAATAGGGTTTCAAAACAATCTAATATATCTATATAGATTTGACAGTGAGATCTAGATCAATGATCAAGATCCAATATCCATGCCTTGATGGTAAAATAATTAATGCTTACAATGAGTCATGCATAGGACAAAACAATTAAATGCATAACTAACTCTGTATAATAATATTAAATGCATACGTAAGTCGGCCCAAAAATATTATACAAGTCGGTTGGATCACTTATCCTTGAAGTTTGTATCATTCCTAACAAGTGTACAAAAACTGTCCTGCTTGACATGTAACATCCCTGTCTACTCGGCTTGGCAATGTAACTTGGCTCAGCAATGCAACTAGGCATACTGAAAAACTGCTCAGCAATGTTTCTTGGCCTTGTATAGTTTTAGCTTGGCCACAATGATAGCCTACTAAAAACTGCCTAATGAAATGACTAAGTGTTGGGCACTAATCATCAACAAAACTTAGAGATTAACACTTTGGACTTAAGAATGCTGAAGCGATATATCAATGAGATATGATGACTATCTTTCATGATATCCTACATGATATTATGAAAGTCTATGTTGATGATATCATAAGTAAATCAAAGACAAGAGAATCATACACCACAGTCCTAACAACAATCTTTGATAGATTAGAGAAATACAAGGTTCAACTAAATCCTATGAAGTGTATCTTTGGTGTGCAATGAAGAAAGCTTCTAGGTTACATTGTGTCCCATAGAGGAATTGAGGTAGATCCAAATAAAGTGAAATATATTTCAAAGATGTCACCTCCTAAAATACTGAAACAACTTCACATCTTACAAGGAATACTTTAGTCCATTCATTTGTTTGTCTCTCAACTAACAGATAAATTCCATCCCTTCTCTCATCTTTTGCACAAAGACACAAAGTTCTTAGGGGATTTCCTATGTAAGAAATCATTTGAACAACTTAAATAATATCTAGCTAACCCACCAGTGCTGGTGCCACCTATTCTAGGATGACCTTTGATCCTCTACATATCTGCCACAAATGTTACATTGGGAGAAATATTAGCAGAGGTGGATGATAATGGAAAATAACAAGAAATTTATTACCTAAGCATAACATTGGCTGGATATGAGTTGAACTACATAGTTATAGAGAGAGCATTATTTTCCATTGTATTTTGCACATAGAAACTCCACCATTACATGCTTGATCACAAAACTCAACTCATTGCAAAGATTGACCCACTCAAATACTTGTCGTCCAAAGTTGCTCTTACTAGTCACACAACTAAATGGGTTACGATCCTAAGTGAGTTCAACATTGTGTATGTAGATAAAAAAATCCATCAAAGGACAAGTAATCATAGATCAGTTAGAAGAAACTCCTATCCCAGGAGACCATCCTATCATTGCATATTTTCGTGATGAATCCATCATGATAGTCACCCCAAGCATACAATGGAAATGCTACTTCAATGGATCCTTTACGTAGAAAGTATCAGGGGAAGGATTTTCTCTAGTGACGCCACAAGGAAATTTTATCATGAAATCCTATTAGTTGACATTTGTAGAGAAGACAAGAGAGATAAGAAAGTACAAGAGGAGGGTCATCTATGAGAGGAAGAAGTGGTAGACATACCACTAATTTTTATAATAAAAGTGATAAAGACAAAGACAAGACATACACATCAGAGACAAGAGGAGGATATAGAGGAGGAATAATGTTGTAGTACTAGTCTTTCTCCTTAAACCTCTTCTAGGGTCTCTTAGGTCAATCACTAACCTACTAGGGTTCTTCTATTCACCCTAGGATCCTTAGGTATCTTATCAGAAGATCCTAATTTCCTTCAACTAGTAAACACCAACAAAAATAAAACTCACCACTTTGCAAACCTCATACTAGACCCTAATTGGTCTTTCTTGTCCATTTGCACAATCTGATTCAAATGGATTCCAATTTTCACCAAATTGAAAAGGTAGCATATGAAGATGTCAACAAGACCAATTCAAACCCCCACAAACTCACTTTTCTCCAAAAACACAAACGAGCTCCAAGAACCTATGCAATTACCCCCAAAATAGGGGTACAAGCAATTAGCCCTATTTGGACACGTTTTCTGCATTATCTTGGGAAAATGTCTTAAAAAGTGCCAAATTGGCTTAGGATCTAGACACCCTTTTCAGAGACACTAAAGATTTTCTAGGTTTTAGGTTCCTAAAGTGTCTGTACAGTCCTTCCTACTTTCATGCCTAAAATTTAGGGTTTTAGGCCTCCTTCACTGTCTACACAAGAAATGAACTTTCTTGGCCAACAAGATAACTCCTCACAACTTCCCCTCCTGGTTGGGGGTCCTCCTCTGACTCCTCTACCTCCACACTTCCTCTTATTGAAGCTATGGATGCTTTCAATCCCTCTAGCTAGCTCTGCAACCTCTGATGATCTCTAGCCATGCTACTCTGGCTTGCCTATGACATCATCTCAAAAATAGTTGTGACCACTTCTAGGGCCCAACCTAATATGTAAAAAATGTACATGGAGTCTAATTTCATAATCCAAGAGCCCAGGACAAATCCACGGTGGAAAAGAAAGTTAAGACTTCATTTGCATCCAATGCTCAAAACCAGACCATCGACTGGACTGAACTTTCAAGATTTTACAAAAGAAAACAAAAATATTAAAATTACCAAACTAACACCACAAGAAGTTAAATAATAACCTACATTACAAGAAAAAAAAGCTTACAGAAACATTTTCAAACCATTACATTGCCCGATCACCTCAAAATACACAAATCCACACTGTTATTGATTAACACAGTCCGTACATGAAAGTTCTAAAACTTTCCAAACCTTCACAAATATTGAGGATGGTCTTATATAGATGAAAAAAACACTAAATGGTCAGTTTCAGATAGTTACCCAACCAATTTCTTCGAGGATGCTAAATTGTCTTAAAAGTTGTCAATGTTGTCAATGACAACATTGACAACTTTTGGCAACTTTTGGGTTTGATGGCCAAACTTGGTCAAACCCTAGCCAAACTTGTCCAATCCACTACATAAGATGAAAAAACATCAAAAAGGATCTCTAGTCCCTCTCTTGGCTCATTTTTCCACATAATGCTAAAATTCCCTAATTGGGCCTAATTGGACCTAAGGGTCACCAAGGAACAAATAAGACCTATCCTACTACAAACACCTCACACATTAGGAATCTTGGTCCCTTTATTTAACTAGTGGTCTAGATAGAACCACTACAAGACAAAACAAAGAAAGAGTAAACCCTAGGTTACATTCCCATAATTAGCCTACCTAGGTGCTCCTGCACCATACTCCCCCCAAAGGAAGAAGTCATGTCACTCATGTGGATAGTAGCTCCTTTGAGATACCTACCTTCTTAAAATCCACCTCTAAAATCCATGAAGCCTTTGATTTTGGTCTGCCCTTCCACTGAATCAAATGCTCCATGTAGACTTTGTGTCTAGTGGTCTTCTTGACCTGGGGGTCCAGGACTTTATCAGCCACCATATGAAACTTTGGAGGTAAGAGAGTAACCTCCACATCATCATTGACCCCTTAACTAGTTGGATTGATGTCTTCCATATGTCCCCTAAACTCTATGAGGTATTGAACATTGAATATGGGAGAGATGCTCAAATATGATGGTAAGTCCACCTTATATGCATTAGCTGCATACTTGGCTAAGATCTTGTAGGGTCCTATCCTTTTCACCTAAAGTTTGGTAGGGACACCCTTTTGTAGTGTAGATTTTTTCAAGTGGACCATCACATAGTCACCCACTTCAAACTGAACATCCTTCCTTTTCTCATCCACTTTGGCTTTCAACTTAAGTTGACATTCCTGTATCTACTTCTTTACTTGATCTTGTATCTCCTTCATGGTAGAAGTTAAGTCTTCTGCATGGCCACTTCAATACTCCATTCCACCAAGATCCTTGAGCTCACAAACACCCCTAGGATGCATGCCATAAACCACCTCAAATGGACTCTTTCCTATCATCCTATTCTTTCTATCATTGTAAGCATATTCTGCTTGAGGAATGACCACATCCCAAGTCTATCCATATTCCTTAGTTAGGCACCTCAAGAGGTTACCTAGCACTCTATTGACCACCTCAGTTTGGCCATCAGTCTAAGAGTGGTAAGCTGAACCAAAAGATAGGTTAGTACCCAGCCTTGTCCACAAATTTCTCCAAAAATGACTCATAAACTTTACATCTCTATCAGAGACAATGCTCAAAGGAAGACCATGAATCCTTAATATTTCCTTGAAAAACAAATAAGCTATGTGGCTAGCATCATTAGTAGTTCTGCATGGAATGAAATGTCCCATTTTACTAAATCTATCAACAACTACATAAATGCTATCATACCCTTGTTTAGTTTTGGGTAACCCCACAATGAAATTCATACTTACACACTCCCATGGTCTATTAGGGATAGGTAGAGGCTGATACAACCCTACATTACTCATGCCTCCTTTTTCCTTCATGCAAACAACACACTGTTCTACATACTTGGTGACATCCCTCACCAATTTTGGCTAATGTTAGAACCTTTGGACCAACTCCAAGGTCTTGTCCTTACCAAAATGACCACTTAGAGAGCCATTATGCTTCTCTTGGATGAGGTTCATCCTCATTGATCCCTTGGGTACACACAACTGATTACCTTTAAACAACAAACCATTCTATAAAGTGTAATCAGAGAACTTGCTATGAAAATGGCTCTCAAAGTCAACACATACCTTATAGGCCTCACCAAAATCCTCATATAAATTTTATGGGTCTCTAGAAATCTCAACGCCAATGCTATTCAAGTGGACTTCTTGCACTGTTAGCAATCTCCTTCTCAAAGCATCTGCCACCTTGTTGAGTTGACCCTTCTTGTGCTTGATAGTAAAAGTGAATGCCTGCAAGTATTCCATCCACTTTAGATGCCTATTACTTAAATTTTCTTATGTGTTGATGTAGCTAAGGGCCTGATTATCAGTAAAAACCACAAATTCTTTAGGCAATAGATAATGCCTCCATTTCCTCAAAGATTGGACACGAGCATATAGCTCTAAGTCATAAGAAGAATATCTTCTTGGCCTCATTTAATTTTTCACTAAAGAAGGAAATAGGTCTACCCTCTTGACTTAACACACCCCCTACTACCATTCCACTAGCATAACATTCAATGGTAAATAACTTATCAAATCTTGGCAACTATAGGATAGGTTGAGTAGCCACTTGTCTTTTCAACATATCAAAAGATTTTTCAGCTTCCAAAGTCTATCTAAACTTAGTTTTGACCCCACCCTTAATAGTATCCATTAATGGAGCACATATCCCACTGATGTTCCTAATAAGCCTTCTGTAAAATTGGGCAAGGCCATGAAAACTACTTACCTCAGTGGCTGTGGTAGGTGGAGGCCAGTTCAAGATTGCAACAACTTTGTCTTTGTCCATCTTCAAAGACCCCTTGGACACCACAAAGCCCAAGTAAACTAGTTCTTGCTTAAAGAACTCACATTTATCAAGGTTAATGGCCAACTTCTCTTCATGCAACCTCTTCAATATTGCCTCCACATGTTTGACATGTTCCTCTCTTGTCTTACTAAAAATCAGTATATCATCAAGATATACCACTACAAACTTTCCAGTGAAATCCTTGAGCACCTAATTCATGAGCCTCATGAATGTGCTCAGAGCATTAGAGAGACCAAATGGCATTACAAGCCATTCATATAACCCATCTGTGGTTTTGAATGCCATTTTCCATTCATCACCTTCCTTCACCCTGATTTGGTGATATCCACTTTTCAAATCTAGTTTTGTGAAATACATTGCCCCACCTAGGAAATCCATAAGATCCTCTATCCTTGGGATCGGGAATCTATACCTTATTGTAATCCTATTTATATCCCTTGAGTCTATGCATAATCTCCACTTTCCCTCCTTCTTTGATGCTAAGACAACTGGGACTGCACATGGGCTAATGCTCTTTTTGATCAAGCCTTGATCCAAGAGTTCCTGTACTTGTCTTGATACCTCCAAGTTCTGATCTGGAGTCAACTTGTATGCTTCTTTATTGGGCAAGGATGTTCCTGGCACAATGTCTATTTGATGTCTTATAACCCTCTTAGGTGGTAGGGTTGCAGGAGTGCCATCACTCACTATTTCCTTATATTTCTCAAGCAATTCTTCCACTTCCTTTGGTAGTGGTTCCTTTACTGGTGTCTCCTCCTCCTTAGGTCTTAGCACAATGGCATAACCTTCTCTCTTATTATCTCTGATATCATTCACCAACTCCTTTCCACTGCATAACATGACATTAGGAGTTTTACTCTGTGGTTCCTCATCTTCTAATAAAGACTAAATTTTGAATGTCTTTCCTCCTTTCTTAAATGCAATGGAGTTCTCCTTCCCATCATATACTGCTCCATTATCAAACTGCCAAGGCCTCCCAAGAAGCAAATGGCAAGCATCCATTGGAAGGATGTCACAAAGCAATCTATCCTTATATCCTACTATGGATAATTCTACCCATGTTTTCTCATTGACCAAGACACTCTATCCTTTGTTGAGCCATGTCACTTTATAAGGGTTCACATGGGGTATTTTGGCTAGCTTTAGCTTCACCACTGCCTCCTCTAAAATGATGTTGTTTGTGTTTCCAAAATCAACAATTACTTTACATACTTTTCCAAGAATCTTGCATCTGATTCTAAACAATTCCCTCCTATGTTGGGCTCATCCTTAATTGGATGCCTTATTAGGATGCTTCTAAACATCAAGTTCTCACCCATTTCTGATTCTAAATGGTCCACCTCAAGAGTTTTTACAATAAGAGTATCCTCATGTGTATATGATACTCTTTTGTCACTGTTTGCTGCAGAGGGCTTATCAGGACATCTATAAGCTATATGCCCTAGTTTCCCACAATAATATCATTTCATTGTAGCAAAATAGGAACCACTCCTACCTCCTCTTCCTCTGTTAGAACCCCTATTGTTACCCCTGCCTCTGTTATAGCCTCCTCTTGAATTTTTCTTAGTCTGCTACTTTGTCAGCTTGTTTTTTCCTTGGGACCTTTGTTCACTACCCCTTCCTTGGTAGCCTCCTCTTTGACCCCTCTGTTCTCCTCCTTTGCCTCTATTTTTATTATTGTTCTTGAAACTAGAATCCCCTTTCTTCTTATTCTTCTCTTCCACCTTTAGAGCCAACTGATGACATTTTTGGATGGTAGTAGGTGTCCATAGACTTAACTCCTCTTGGATGTTCCACTTCAACCCAACCAAGTACCTAGCCACTTTGATTGGCTATTCTTCCTGCAACTTAGACCTCAAACATAGTCTTTGGAATTCCTCACTATATGAGGCCACATCTAGGTCTTTCTACTTCAATTTTTGTCTCTTCCTATGGAGCTGTATTTCATAGTCCTCTGGAAGATAACTCTCTTTCAATTTTGTTACCATAGCATTCCAATTTGCTATTGGTTGCTTTCCCATAATTACCCTCTCATCCTGAAGTTATTTCCACCAAGTCAAAGCTGACCCTCTGAGTCTAGACTTGGCCACTTTAACCCTTTAGGCCTCACTTATCCCTTCACATTCAAAATGATTTTCCATTGATTCAATCAAGTCCATGACTGCCTTAATATCCATCTTTCCTCCAAATAGAGGTATTACCTCCAAATCTTTTCCACTTAGTGCCTTTATGGCCTTCAAGAAAGGTTCCTCATTCAACACTGGGTCAGGTTCAGGTATGTAGTCTTCTTCCTCCATCTTCTTCTTACCCTTACTACTGGATTCTGCTTCATATTCTTTCTTCCTAGTAGCATCTACTAGTTCTTCCATCCTTATTCTCATTGCTTCCAATGTACCCTAAAGGAGTCTATTTTTATCCTTCTGCTCCTCCATATCCTTGGCTAGTTCTGCATTTGTCACCATCTTTGTAGAACCACAAGATTCCACCTCTGACATAAACCAGCTTTCCCAAGTTTCTCAACTTGCTCTGATACCACTCTGATGTAGTACTAGTCTTGCTCCTTAGACCTCTTCTAGGGTCTCTTAGGTAAATAATTGACCTACTAGGGTTCTTCTATTCACCCTAGGCTCCTTAGGTATCTTATCACAAGATCCTAATTTCCTTCAACTAGTAAACACCAACAAAAATAGAACTCACCACTTTGCAAACCTCATACTAGACCCCAATTGGTCTTTCTTGTCCATTTGCACAATCTGATTCAAATGGATTCCAATTTTCATAAAATTGAAAAGGTAGCATATGAAGATGTGAATCGGACCAATTCCAACCCCCACAAACTCACTTTTCTCCAAAAACACAAACGAGCTCCAAGAACCTATGCAATTACCCCCAAAATAGGGCTACAAGCAATTAGCCCTATTTGGACACCTTTTTTGCATTATCTTGGGAAAATATCTTAAAAAGTTCCAAATAGGCTTAGGATCTAGACACCCTTTTCAGAGACACTAAATATGTTCTTGGTTTTAGGTTCCTGAAGTGTCCGTACAGTCCTTCCTACTTTCATGCCTAAAATTCAGGGTTTTAGGCCTCCTTCACTGTCTGCACAAGAAATGAAATTTCTTGGCCAAAAAGATAACTCCTCACAACTTCCCCTCCTGGTTGGGGGTCCTCCTCTAACTCCTCTACCTCCCCACTTCCTTTTATTGAAGCTATGGATGCTTTCAATCCCTCTAGCTAGCTCTGCAACCTCTGAAGAACCCTAGCCATGCTACTCTAGGTCACCTAGGGCATCATCTAAAAAATAGTTGCCACCACTTCAAGGGCCCAACCTACTATGTACACAATGTAAATGGATTCTACTTTCATAATCCAAGAGCTCGGGCCAAAGCCACATTGGAAAATAAAGTTAAGACTCCATTTGCATCCAGTGCTCAAAACCAGACCAACGATTGGACTGAACTTTCAAGATTTTTTCAAAAGCAAAGAAAACTATTAAAATTACCAAACTAACACCAAAAGAAGTTAAATACTAACCTAAATTACAAGAAAACAAAGCTTACATAAATATTTTCAATCCATTGCATTGCTCGATCACCTCAAAATATACAAATCCACACTGTTATTGATTAACATAGTCCGTACATGAAAGTTCTAAAGCTTGCCAACCCTTCACAAATCCTAAGGATGGTCTTATATAGATGACCCAAACACTAAATGGTCGGTTTTAGACAGTTACCCAACCAATTTATTTGAGGATGCTAAATTGTCTTAAAAGTTGTCAATGTTGTCAATGACAACATTGACAACTTTTGGCAACTTTTGGGTTTGGTGGCCAAACTTGGTCAAACCCTAGCCAAACTTGTCCAATCCACTACATAAGATGAAACAACATCAAAAAAGACCTCTAGTCCCTCTCTTGGATCATTTTTCCACAAAATGCTAAAATTCCCTAATTGGGCCTAATTGGACCTAAGGGTCACCAAGGAACAAATAAGACCTATCCTCCTACAAACACCTCACACATTAGGACTCTTGGTACCTTTATTTACCTAGTGGTCTGGCTAGAACCACTACAAGCCAAAACAAAGAAAGAGTAAACCCTAGGTTACATTCCCACAATTAGCCTACCTAGGTGCTCCTGCACCAAATAAGTGGAGGAAGGAATAATGGAGTGTTCACAGGGAGACGTTTTACATGAAATTAAATAGGTCATCAATCCTTTAGATGTCCTAATTGGAATGAGGAAAATGGTAGAGATAAGAGGATAAACTTGGTAGAAGAAGGGGCAAGAAAGGAGGAGAAGCATGAACCTATCTTAGTGGTACTAGAAGAAGGAGAATGTTTGTTGATGGGAAGAGGACAACCAGTGCAAGAGACATGAATATTCAAGACCAAGTGTTTGATCCATGGTAAGTTTTGTAGTTTGCTTATTGATTTAGGTGCTTCACATAATTTGGTTTCAAGAGAAGTGATCACCAAGTTGAATTTACAAATTCTTCCACACCCAAACCCATACTATGCTACTTGGGTGAGTAAAGATAATAACATATTTGTGAAGGATCAAGTTGTTCTAAATTTTTCAATTGGTCCATATTCTGATAGTATTCTATGTGATGTCTTGGATATGAGTTTTGGGCATGTCATCTTGGGTAGACCATGGAAATTTTCTAGAAGGTTGTGCATGATGGCTTCAAAAACACTTATCTAGTTCACAATGGAAGGATGAAGTACACCCTCAAACCAATTATCAAGGATAAAATGCAGCATGTTATAATGTGTTTTGGCAATGATATTGCAGTACATGGACAAAATAGTTTACTGTGTGATACTAGTTGGATTAGAGAAGAGAAGGTGCAGTTTGAAGAAGGACAATACAGTCCTAAGAAGAAGGGACTGATGGATCATAATTTCATCATGATTGGGACCATGAAGTGTCCTATTGGAGGAAAGGTAGATGAAGGTACATAAGTGACTAAGAAGAGAGTAATGAAGTATATCCAAGGGTCTGCAATACAAACATCCAATCAACAACAATACTGTCATGAAGGAAGACAACCAAATGGCAATGAGTTTTTATCTAATCTTTTGTGTATGAATGTAGGGTGTTTGAGACAAAAATAGGTCACTCTAGGGGAGTATCTCATCCCTAAGTATGAAAAATTTACAAAGCCACACAATAGGCACAAGAAGGACAACTCTTGGGACAAGAGTTCTTTGAGTGGAGGGGAGTATGGTGCAGGGCACCTAAGACAGTCCATGAAGACACTAAAGTTATGCAATGAAGAAAATACTCTCATAAAGACACCAATGATTAAAGGATATATTTTCACATCAAAGAGGATAAACTATGAAATCCTAAAGCCTATAATGGCTTTTTAATAACATGTGAATGAAATTGTCCTTAAATGACTACTATGCTTTGTAAGTGGACCAATAGAGTCCAAGGGGGTCAAAGGAATGTTTAGGAGTTGTTTTAGAGTTATATGTGTTTAGAATAAGTCCAAATTATGTTGGAAGACATTAGGCTTTCAAAGTTACAAGTTTTGATTTGTTTTTAGAGTGTTTGCAAAGTTGAAAGATTCCTTTTTTCAAAGTGTAACAACCATTTTGTCCTTTAGTGGGAACTCCATGCAAGAAAGTCTTTTGGTATTCATTTTCAAATGTAACTTCCAAGAAGAGGTTGGAGGGGAAAGGAAAATGAATTATTAGTCATTGTAGAGTCCATTTTTGAGAGAGAGAGGCTGGCTGTATGGACTGTATCACAGAGATGCAATAGAATTCAAATTTTTGCACATTTTGTATTGTTCTTTGAAGTCTTGAGTTCTTTGGTCATTGAAAAGGAGTAGAATGTATTGAAGGCCTATTTTCTATTAATCTTCAATCATTTTTGATGCTCTTAAGGCTGTATTGAATTCTGTACACCTGGTGTTGACTGAACTTTCATTGTTTTGGGAGTCTTCTAAGTGATAGTTTTGCATTTCTTTTGAAATATGACCATCCCATGCACTCTAAGGGCCTAGACTTCATGGGATGCATCTAATATAACATGTAAATAATTAATTAACCTTGGAAGTTTAGGAGTAAAGCAAATGTGGAGTGATCACCATTGTTTGGTTGAGAAAAAGCATTGAAAATGCTTGGAATGTGTAGCAGCAGTATATTTCCATGTGCAAGGAGTGATTTGGTTGTTGTGGGTTGTCTGAAAATGTCATTTTATTTCTGATTCAAGTGTTGTTTAAGTTTCTAGAGCTTGGGAGATAAGACATTGCGAGAGTCCTAGTTGTAAGGGCTTAAAGGGATGAAATTTGGGGTTTTTGATGTTGTTGAAGGTCCGAGTCAAATTAATTTATAGGTTTTGGGACATATTAAGTTTCTTCCCAAAGATTGGGGTCTTGGGGATGCTAGGAGTTGGTAGTTGCTTTGTTAAATCATCACTTTTTATGTATTTGTGTAGGAGTGCAGTCAAAGATCAGTAGGTTGGTCCAAAAAAAAAGTATCCCATCCTTTGATATGTTGAAGTATTCAATAAAGGGTATCTAAAATAGTAATTTTATATTTGGATGATTTGGAAAAGTTTTGAGTTATCAAGTGTTATAAGTCGCTGCAGGGCTACGAGAGTGGCAATTAGGCCTCTGACAGTTTTGGAGAAGATTTGGGAGTTGGGTGCCATAGGGATTGAAAATGACCTTTAAACCTATCAAATACCTTTAAATAAAATCTATAAACATCATTTGTTTCACTTTGGGTTGTTGGGAGAAATATCATTATATGTGAGTTCATTAAAGTCTTCAAGAGCTTGGGGGAAACTATAGTAACTCTTTCAAGTTTATAGCTATCTTTGTATGTTATAAGTCCACCACCCTTACCTCTGCATTAACTTCATCTATCTATCTAATGTAAAATCACTAGCCTACTTATCTTTGGTGATTCTTAGTTGGTTATCAGACAAGTTAATGATGTATCAGATTAAGGATGTTCAACTGCTTCCCTATTGTAGAATGGTTGAATATTTGAAACAAAAATTTGAAAAGATCCAATTCTAATAGATTCAAAGAGCTAATAAAAAATCTATTGATGCCATGGCTACAATCAGATCCTTGATCTCTATGCCTGAAAGAAGTCACAAATGCGAGTTTCTTGTTGAGAACCTTATGGTCCCTTCTTATGACATGTCAAAATCCAAAATGGTGTGTGATATTGTTGGTCCTGATTCCCCTTGGTACCAAGAAATTTATGCCTACTTATATGATGAGATTATTCCCCTCCTACTAATGCCCAAATAATGAAAGAAATTTTTTCACCACACTTCCTCATATACCATCATAGGTGACACGCTATTCTTGAAAAACTTTGACGAAAGCCTCCCTAGGTGTCTTGATTTAGAAGAAGCTAGAAATAATTAGAAGAGGTTCAAAAAGGAATCTATGGGGCCCATTCTAGTGGTCTCACCTTGGAAAAGAAGTTTCCACGCATAGGATACTACTTATAGCCAACTATGGAGCATGATAACTGTCATTATGTGAATAAGTATGTTCCCTATCAGCAGTATGACAATTTGATACATGCACCATCCCAATCCCTGTAGCCCACTATCACGCCATGACCATTTATTGTTGGGGACTCAATATTGCTGGAAAAGTATATCCTAATTCCTCCAATGGCCAAAAATACATCCTAGCCACCACTAAGTACTTTACCAAGTGGGTTGAAGCCATACCTTCTACTTACAATGCTGGAAAACAAATATCAAAGTTCATCTTGGATTACCTCATTTTCCAATATGGTATCCCATAGGACATCATTACTGACCATGGGTCTCATTTCAAGAACAAGGATGTTATTGAATTGTGTAAGAAGTATAACATAACATAATATTTCTCTTCTAGATATTACCCACAAGATAATGGTCAAGCTGAGGCTATGAATAAAACCTTCATTAAAATCCTCAAGAAAACATTCAATGAAGCTAGTTGTGATTGACATTTGTAGTTAAACCTTTCCCTATGGGCCTACCATACTTCCATCCGCATGCCTATTGGAGCCACTCAATTTTCCCTTGTTTATGGTACCTGAAGCCATTATCCTCATCCAGATCGAGATCCATCCACTCAAAATCTCCCTGAAGAATCTAATATCTGATGAAGACTATGAGTTACCCGCTTATAAGACCTCCAAATACTTGATGAATGCCACCTCAATGCCCTGAATCACCTATGTGTGTATTAGAACTTCCCATGCTTACAATATAAAAAGAGGATAAAACCTCATGAGTTTGAGGTTGGTGATCTTTTCCTGTAGCAGAATTAGAGGAACCTACAAAACTATGAAAATAAAGGCAAGTTTGAGCCTAATTGGTTGGGTCCCTATGTTCTCACAACTAAGTTTGGATCTAGAGCTTATCAGCTTGCCATGCCAGAAGGAGATCCCATCCATGATACATGTAATAACACATATATGAAGTGCTTCTATGCATAGTCCATCAAGGAGTCCCATCTTGCAAAAATTACAAAAATGCAGAAAAAATAAAAAAATGCAGAAAAAATAAAAAAATGTATAAAAAATACAAAAAATAAAAAAAAGTCAAGAGAAATAAGCATCCAATGGTGAAAAATTGGTAATCAAGCACCTTGGACAAGTACCCTAGTGAAAACCTACCTCAGGCGCCATGTGTAGAAAATTTGGATCCACCATATTTGAGATTCACTTCTCCATCGCATCTGCCTCATATCAAGATACTCTTTTGTCCATTCACTTCATCTCACCCATTTGAAGATCCCTACTCCCACCCCATGTCTATGCTGGAATCCTACCAAGTTCCATTTCACTATCATCTATCCTATGGTATTATCCATCGTCACCCCATATTAAGAATAACGATCCATACTATCTTATCCCATTACACTGAGCTTAACCCCATCATATTGAGCTTAACCCCAGTACACTGAGCTTGTCTCAAACACTTTACCTGCATAATTTTTCACCAAATCAATTATGAGATTGATTTTCCTTGCTATTTTTAATTTCACAACTATTTCCTGTTGAAAGCTCAGTTTCCACATCAATCAATCTCTTCCCTTAGGATGCATCCTGTTGCAATTGTTAAAATTTGGCTAAGTATTTGAATTTTTCCTTCAAGATTGGTATTAAAATGATTTTCCTTGCAAATATTTTTCATGTGTCGAATGATTTAGGTTTGCAGTCAAGTTGGAAGTCAAAAAATGCAAGTGGTCCGAGATGGTTTTTTCTTATGGTCTATATGGTCAGCTGAAGTCAAATGTTCTTATTGTGCTTTGTCTCTTGTTCACAATTATTATTTGGTCAAAGGTTTTATTTGTGCAAACTAGTGATGTATTATAAATAGTCGGTCACAAGGTTATAGAATGTCAAATCTAAAGGGTTGCGATCTTGCAAAAGTGTTAAGTTCTTCGAATCACGTTATCACAGGGGTTTTGTCATGTTACATCAAACAATTGCGATGTTGTGCTAGTGGTTAATTTAAGTCATGTATGCAAGGTCACTAGGTTGAAGTCAAGTTAGTATTTTATGTTGTGACCTTGTGATGAGGTTAGTGTGGTGGTTAGGTTATAGTATTTCATAACATCACATGACAAGTAATGGTTAAGTGTTCGTGATTGCGATCACACAATAGTGTCATTTAGTGGTTATGTTTATGTCTGTCACAGGTTTGCAAGCATCTTTTAGGGTTAGGTCTTTGAAGTGCAAACAAGTGAAAGGATCCCATGTGCCCTAAGGTATTTAAAACTAACTAATGTTTTATGTGGGCACCATGAGATCACAAGTATTTTATAAAGACTTGATTTTTGCATGTGGTATGGCGAGATTTTTCCACATGTACCATGGATATATAAAGAAAGGAAATCCTTTTCATAGCATCAAAAAGGTTTTTAAAAGGATATATCAGTTTTCTATGATGGTGTGAGATGCTACCACGTGTCTTAGGTGTAATGATTATCGGTTTAATATTTCTTGTATGCGATCATGCGAAGATGTTTTGAGATGACCACTAGCGCAATATCTTAGGTTAATGATGTAGTCTCATTTCATGGTTGCGATCATGAAAAATGAATGTTATGGCTTGGCGCAAGTTTTCAAGGTATAATGCAAGTTATGATTCTGTGATGCGAAGCCGCGCTAAGTTTCCATATCGAATTTGTTGACAGTTGGCTTAGGTTAAAAGGTGATAACTGGGATCTAGACCAATGTTTTTGTGACATGCTAGACAAATTTGGTGCAATACTAGCATCTATTCAAATTATTTTAAACCACTAAAGGGTTATGAACTCTAGTTTGATGATTTGACTATTTTCTTCCATGGCTAATATGAGTTATTTTGCATGCATGATATTAATATAGTTGATGGATAGATAATT
Source organism: Thuja plicata (assembly GCA_018584345.1). Taxonomy (NCBI): domain Eukaryota; kingdom Viridiplantae; phylum Streptophyta; class Pinopsida; order Cupressales; family Cupressaceae; genus Thuja; species Thuja plicata. The sequence continues at coordinate 615,250 of MU227922.1, read as the reverse complement.
AGTACACAAAAAATATTTAAAGGTGCATACAAAGCCATCATTTTCATATTAAATTTTGAGTCTTTGGTTTTGTATGAAAATGAGAGAGTGTCTGGTTTGAAAATTCATTTTGTTTTAGAGAAGTGCGTGTGCTATTGAAGATTTTCTGCTTGGTGATAAATTTTTTTATTTTATAGAGATGTAAGAATCAAGTACTTACACCAGGTCAACAACTGTGGGGAAAAAGAAGAAAGATAAATTTTCTGAGGAATGAGTGCAATTTCTATTTGGGACATCAAATGCATTATCAACAAATGAGAAGGCATGGAAGGATATAAGTTTTCAATGTAAGAACCCAGATACTCTTGGTTCCACTAGTTCCACTGGTCCTTCTTTGTTTTTATTCTTTTTTAATAACAGAATGAAGTGAGTTCTTGTGCGTAACCCTTGGGTTTTGAATATGGAAAAAATAATTGTCCTTGATGTTTTGTGGACGTTGACCTAGTTAAAACATTAGCAAAGAATTATTGTCCACTCACCAAGTGTATCAGGAGGAAGGATAAATCTACATTGTTTAGAATTTATAGAGCTATCTTTGTGGAGGCATTTGGTATCACTGGAGATATGAGTTTTGATATAGAATTATATGAAGAAAGAAGTCAATATTTCTTGCATAAATGTATTTTGAAAAGGAATGAAATTCCTAAGTTTATTGCAAGAGACGAGAGGAAGATAGTGCCAATTCTAGATAATGTTAATGAACCATATGATTTGGATACCTTCTATAATTATCTCAAGTACACTGTATATGGTTTGTGTAAGGTTTTAGGAATGGATGGAGGAAAAATAGTGACATAAGATATGTTGATGTTAGCTATGGACATTCAACATCCACATGTGAATAAAGAGTATGGTTATGTGGGCTTCATTATCAACAGAATTCAAAATAATCTGGATTCTATTTAGAGCAATCCTTCCACAATAGATTTCAAACATTACCCAATTCTAATGCATTTCATCATGTTTTATAATGCTGACTATATGGATAAGGAGCTGGCACTGATGAAGGAAGACATGGGTATACAGATGCAAGTACAACTTTGGACAAGGGTATGGGAAAGTACTAATTATTCTTCTTCTTTCTTATATTTTGAGAATTGGATTGTGAATCCTCTTAGGAATATGGTAGATAAAAAAGAGGATAGGATTCCTTTAGAACTTAGATGAATGAGCATACCTTTACATAGTAACAGTTAGGGTCCCATTAGGCATAACCGAGGAGATGCATTTTTATTTGAAAAGTTTACTATTATTAGAGTTTTTGGTTGTCCTCAACCACCCCATATCTTGCCAAAATATATCCCTGTCATGGTGAGTATAATTGAATTCATTTGGAAATTGGTCTTAGTTGATAAGGAATATTTAAGTCCCAAGAAGAAGAAAGGCACCTTCTTACCTAGATTGTGGGTGGTAGGTGATTTTACAATAGGTAAATGAGCCTTGGAATCTATGAATAATTTTTTAAGAAATTATACATTGTATAATACCAAACTGAGATTATGTGATCCTAAGGGATTCATGAGATACACTTTGAAGGAAATCAAAGGTGTTAATTTTCTAGTTCATGAGCCTTTACCTAAGGAGGCTGTCATAATAAATACAGTTTTCACTGATAAATTGATTGAGAAGAGGAGGAGGTGGAATGATATCCAGAGAGTTGAAAATGAATTCATTGAAGCCAATCCTTCTTTCCTTGGTTTTTACCATCAACTTGGGTATTGGGATAAATTGAAGACTTTAGTTGAAAAATATGATGAAATTATGGAGAAGATGCCTGATGTACCTACTGGAGCTGAGGCCAAGGTTAATCCCAAAGATGTAGAATCATCACATGGAGATGTGCCTCCAAGAAGGGAGTATATTGAGATTGTGGAGGAAGGTGTTGAGGCTAAGTCTTCACAAAGGCTAGCAACTAAAAGACAAAAGGTTGAACATGCTGCCAGGAGAATGAGATGCTATGAAGGTAGTAATCGTTGAGAAGGGTCCTTATTTCCATGAGTTGAGATAAACATTGAGAGATTCTCAAAATCCACATGAAGGTGAAGAAACTGAAGAGCCAAATTTAGCATTAATTTCTCAGATAGATGAAAAATTATTTATTCCCAATATGTTTATGCAGGATGGTGATTTCATCCAAACTGATGAGTTAAAAAATTATTTTTTAAAATTAAAGGAAAACAAGTAAAATTTGAACTTGGAGCTAGAGGATGATACTGATGAAAATAAATAAAAAGTTAGTAATGGAATTACAAGAATATTATCCTAATTATCATGCACTTACTATGGAATAGGCAAGGGAACTTGTGAAAATAAGTGGAATGCTTCTAATGCCTGGATGAGATATGTAATCTTCTTTCATTATTGATCAAATAAGGAGACAACCTGATCCAATTTTTAGATCTGAAGTTAAAGTTGGTGAATTTATCAGAGGCTCTAGTTTTGATCCAAAAACTAAAACATTGGCTATCTGGTCACTTGAACCTGCTACACAGAAGCCAAGGCTTATTGTTATACAAGATAAAAGGAATAGTGATAGGCTTATTTGGAATATTTAAAATGTGAGTAATAGGGAGATTGCTGACCTTTTAACTCATGTGTCATTTTTGAACAGATCCAAAGTTAAATATCTAGAGAGAAGAGCTACAGAGACATATAATAGTCTGATCAATATTTCAAAGGAGTATGAAGGGTAGCTTATGCTAAATAGTAAGCCTAAGGAGAGAATTGGTGAGCTGAATGAAAAGTTAGGTAATGTGCTAGTGCTTTCTACTTGTGAGATGGTAGATGCTTCATTTGAGACCATTGGTGAGTTTTTTCCATCTATTTCTAATGTTGTTGTTGTTGGGATAATGGAAAGGGTGTCACCTGAGAGGGGAGGGGTGAATCTGTACCCTTAAAAACTTTTAATCAATTCTTTGTTACCACTGTTTTGTATTAACCGGCTGAGTAGAATGCATACACCAAAAATATAGTATCATTGCTGAAATATAAATGCATGTCAAGTAAACAATACACATACATAAAATTAAGTACTCATGACACTAGTGTTTTGGTATCATAGGAAACCCCTGTTAGTGTTAGTAATAACTGAGAGGGGGGGGGGGGGGGGGAATCAGTGGCCTCAAAAATT
>MU227922.1:599758-611542 GCA_018584345.1 Thuja plicata | reverse complement strand
CGGTGCTACTATCATGAGTCAACCTTCTGGTAATCTGTTAGGATATACCTCAATTACAAAAGACTGTTAAGTCCTTCTCTGTTAAGAGACTTAATGCTTCAATGGTTAAACTGAAACAAAATGACCTTTTTCTAATGCAACTGAATTGCAAATTTTTAGATCTATTTACTTACAATATCTTTCTGATCAATGTATCAATACAATTCCTTTGTACTTAACTCTTTCTGCTCTGTGATGCTGTGCTTTTCTGTTGGTTGGTGTCTATAGAATTCTTTAGCTCTCCCTGAGCTTGATTGATCAGAATTGCATGAAGTTAATCCTTCATCAGTTTCTCTTCAGCATCTTCTATCAGTTCACTCCCCCGTGTATCTGATTGATTATGGACCACTTGGAGAATGAAAAATGCTTGTCTCTTAAATAGACATGATATTCCTTAATTCTTGGTTCTTGATTCTTGGCATGAAAAACAATCCAACCAAATTGATTTACGACTTTAACTCCTGATTTATCTCATAGTTATCTTCTTGCCAACTGTGTAAATCATCTTTAAATCACTTACTTAGCTGTGTTCGAATAAAAAAAATCAAACAACCAGTTAAGTCTATCTTTTAGCTCTGCCAGCTAGATATTTTGTCATTTTCTGATCTCTCTATTTGGTTGGTCAATTTTGCAGTTCATCGCCGGTGACAACTACCAGTTTTGTCAGTGTCGCTTCAGTTAGCTTTGGGATCTCCGTTTGTCGGGCATCATTGGATCTTGCTCATCGGGCAACACTATTTTTAGCTAGTTGGGCATCCTTTGATTCTGCTTCATCGAGCAATATTTTCTTCTGCTCGTCGGGCATCACTGTGACTTTTATCTCTGTCTTTACCAATGGTGTGTAGTCCACCGGTGTATTCTGTCACTTAGTGAATACTTGACTTTTATGCATTGTTGAAAGCATAAAATCTATTCCATTGATTCTCTGAAGTCTTTGGCATTATGTGTATGACCATACAGATGATATCAAGTTGACATCAATGACAATACAAACCATTAACTAATTTAATTTCTTGCATCATCTTCAGGTAAAAACTATGGTGGAGATGACACCCAAAAAATTTCACTACTAAAAAAATAAAGATAGCCTATTAAAGCTTACAAGAATGATCAATTCTGATGATCTTACCTTGTTAGGAGTAACAATAAGATCAATTAGATATACCTCATGTGAGGATTTTTCAACACAATCTATGTGTGCACTTGGTTAAGAGATTAACAAAAAGACGGTTAAGTCTACTCTGTTAAGAGATTTTGGGGTCTATTACAATTGTTAGAGAGTAACATAAATTTGATCTGAAACATATACAATCTCTATATTGCTGATATAGATCCATTAAGTACATAAAAAATATATCACCTCAATGCGAATGATAATACCTTCTCCTCTGTTATGCTCGGTAGCCTTGCCTTAGTTCTGTAAACTGATTTCTACAATGTAGTCTCTATCCTTAAAATCCTTGTCTGATCTCTGATGTCTATAGTATGGAAGCTACTTGATCATTTCTTGATCAACATACATTACAAAATGACATCTATACATTTATATATATCAAACGATATGACCTAATTAGGGATTAATAATTACATCCCTAACCTAAGATCAACGGTGTACATAATTTACCTTGATCATCTACACATAAGAGACATAAATAATTAATGATATAAATCCATAATTAATGTCCTCCTCAATCGTGTAAACTATTATCTAGGTTGGCTAAAAAGTTGTTACATAGAATAATGTGCTATAAAAAACTTTTAGGTGGCCTTTGTTCCACTCGGTTAATGTTGTCTCTCGGTGCTTGGTGTTGTCTGTGTATCTTGGTTATTTTTGTGTTTGGTTATGCTGTGTAGCTTGATGTTGTCTACTGCTCGGTATAGTTTATCTGTTCAGTTATCACTGCACTTGGTTAACCCTGGGCATGATCAGTACTCTCGGTTAATTTTGTACTTTGGTGATTATACCGACTGTCTTGTTTGTGACTCTGTTACCATCTGTCCATTATGTCTGCTTGATAACTAATGACAACTTCATTGTGCAATTGGAGTAACATTCTTCCCCTTTGGCATTAGTATCAAAAAATTATTATTGTACATAATACTATACATAGTGACTCCTTGTTTGTACATGCTCTCCCCCTTTTTATATACTCAGTATACGTATATGAACATCCTGATTGTAGTATCCCCCTTTACTGTACATATATACATATATTTCCCCCTTTTTTGAAAATAATGACAAAAGGTGTATAACTTATAGTTTGTCAAAAATATTAGGATGGGCATTTTTGAGAGTTTCCAATAACTTCTCCCATTCCTTTTTTAAATGCTCAAGGGTTAGTAGTTCTAAAGTTAGCTGAGCATGCATATCATATATGCTTTCTTTCACTGCTAATTTTGGGATGGCAACCAAATTCTTTTCCAATTTCACATGTTTCTGCATCATGACCAAATGTGGTAGTAGTGTTGCTTGTAGCTTAGTTAATTTTTCTCTAATTTTTTCCTCTTCTTTCTTCAATTCTTGTCTCAACTTCTGATTGTGAATTACCTTGTTGTAATGTGTCTACAATGTATGTTTCTCAATTGATAGAATATTTTCACTATCCTTTAGATCTTGATCTATTTGCTTTAGATTTTCACTAATCTCGGTAGTGAAGTAATCTAGAGTGCACAAGTGCTGTAGAATTGTAATGGATTTAGATATTAAAGTCTCTAAACCACTTACAAATTTTGATAGAGTTACCTTATGTACTACCACTGCCTGGCTGATCTTCTCGATAACTTTATATTGGATCTTCTTCTCTGCTCTTTCTGCTAATTTTTTCTCAGCATCAATGTTAGGTTTGTCACTTACCTCGGTGAGTAGTTCAAGTTGTTCGATTACGGGGGCTTGTTATAAATGTTGATATCTGGTACAAATTGCATTAAAATCTCTTTTGATTTTTCTAGCACTTGTACACTCTTTGCTTCTTGTCTCAGCTTGTCTTGTGCTACTTTTCGGGTGTAAATTTCACCATATTTCTTCAATGTTTTTGGATCAAGTGTCCTTGTATCTCATTTAGAAATTTCTATGATTTCATCCAGTGTAACTGTGTCCTTGGTTCCTTTCTTCTTATTCTTCTTTCCTTGAACACTTGATGATAGAGAAAGAGTTAATTCCAATTGAGCCTTTTTCTCAGGTTCTGGCTTTTCTTGCTCGGTACTCGGTGTGATGAATTGGTGAGGTGCTTTAGTAGCTGAACTTATGTCTATAGTAGATGTATCTACTATCTTGTCAAAAGTCTCTATGTTACCTTCACCTTTCTCTTCTATAGCATCAGTGGTATCTTTAGGTGCATCACCATGTGTTGTTCCACCACTATGCTCGGTCTCTTTACCATGATCTTCACCCTTGTCTTAATTTGTATCTGTGACTAGCTCGAGTGTCTTTTGTTGTGATTCAGTCTCAATTTCAATTTCTTGGACCAAAATAGGTAGCTGACCTGGTACATTTTCTCGGGCAACCTATGATGTGTCTTGCTAATCAATAGTCTCAGTTGCTCCGATTGACTCATCTTCCTTGGCCTTATCATCCAGATCACCTTTAGTTACATCAATTATTGTGATCTTTGGGTGACCTAAACTAGTCAAGAGTTTAGGAATACCATCTAATACATCATCAATTGTTATGGGTTCTGTACTCAGTCCAGTAGATGCAACATCATTTACTTCCTTGGTATCCTAGATGTCCTCGAGTGGATTCAGCAGTTCATTCCAAATTTTGGTACTCTCAATATCCACTTCCTTCATATTTCCTTGTAGGATATTCAATGTTCATTATTTCTTAGGAAATTTCTTGGCATACTTCTGCATTAAATCATGTATCTCCTCAACTATGCACTCAACTTTAATAAGAGTGAGAGCTTCTTCTCTCATCTGTTTCTTGGTTTGAAGTGCATATGACGATCTTGCTAATATTTTATCATATAATTATGATGGAATAGAAGTAGAAATTCAACTAGAAGTTGTTTGAAGTTGATCATCATACCTATGATTGCTTCTTTAATTTTATCCTTGTACTTGGTATTCAGATCAGAATATGCTTGTATCGACTTTGGATGTCCTAACTGTTCGGTTGTCTTGATTGCTTCTGTAATCTCATCAATAGTCTATGATGTCTTGTTATGTACAACCTTGAATTGATCTGGATAGTTGTTAGAATCATCCTTGTCATCTTTTTTCCTTACATATCTACTCTTTTGTATTGGTACAATAGTACCCTTCTATTTCCTGGTTTGATATGTGAACTTAGGTGAGGTTCTTGTGATTTTTGCTACACCTTTCTTCAAAGGAAGTGAATCAATAGTCACCAAATGTGATCTTGTCTTCGGTGGAGATCGAGTCTTTGTGATTGTTCATCTATTGTCCTTGGATTCCTCAATTGGTGCTTCATCAGACTCGATAGCATTAGTATCATGTTCAGGTACCGCTTCTTGACCGACTGAGCTCTACTCCTTGGTTTCATCTTCAAACTTGTCCAATTCTTCATCTGTTATTGCAAGTTTTCTCTTCAAAGTTTTGAAAATTTTGGTCCTTTTCCTACTCATCTGTTGAACTTTTAAATTAATTTGTATTCAGGTCTTTGCTTCTTCATAGGTGCCAAACCTCATGAAAAATTTATCAACAAGCTCATTCAATAGTTTCTCAATAGCCTTTGAAGCAACATCAATATCTAATTCATATTCCATTGGAGGTATCCATGTTGTCCTTAGATCTACTACTTTGATTAAAGTTGTATTTGTGTCTACTACAAAATAGATATCATCTTTGTATTATTCAACTAATTGTATAGGAATTCTGGATCTCTTTTCCATCCTAGCTTTGAACTTAGAAAAATATTCATTCATAATAGGTTCAAGGTTCTTCCCTAGAATTGTAACCATCTCATCTATTTGTACTATAACTGGTCTATCTGATTTCCACTTTACTTTATCGATTGAGGGAAAGAAATTCTGCAAGTAGAAGAATATGCAAAGTAGTAGTGAACTGAACTTACATTTATTTGAATTTGTTGATCTTATGGTTCTCATATTTTCTTCTAGTTGCCTCTGCAATAACTCAAAAAGATGAATTTCTAGTCCTTTCTTGAAAATTTTGTAGGCTATGTCAACAGCTCCGCATGGTATGATGTTCAGTCTACTAGACTGGAATATCTTATACCCAATGGCATAAGAATCAAACCTAGTTTTAGGATCACTGATGGAGTTTATCTTTAAACCTCTTCTATCCCACTCAGCTCCTGTTAGCTTCTCTAACTCAGTTCTTGGTAGGTGCTTTAGGGTTTTGGTTTTGTTAGATATAGAACATCCTATTACTGTGTGAATAACATCTCTAGTTATCTTCTTGGGTTCATCTAGCTAGAGATTTGCATCGTGTACTCTTCTTAGAATAATGCAGATCCATTCATTGCAAAAGACCTTTGATAAATTTAGGGCATTGGTTAACCCTTTAACCTCTAAATTTTTGTGATCTTCCTTCAACTTCCCATCTGTACATAATGATTGGTATGTGGCCATAAGCTCAAAGTCTTTGATTTCACCTATTTTGTAGTGTATGTAAGCACATACGTCTTGGAATAGCAAAACCCTAGGTGAGATAGATGAAAATTCACCTTTGTAGTTTTGTTGGGCTGCAACCTATGGATGGATCTTGTAATTTGGTTCCATGTGGGGGGAGTTCTTCACCAAAATAACCTTTTTATCCTTATCCAACTTTGCTTTCATTGTTCGAGATCAAGATGGCATGATCTCTATTTTAAGCCTTCCGCAAAAGGTATTGAAAAATTTGGTGAGGGAAGAATGCGTAGTGACTAACCTTTGTGTGCTCAGAATGTGCTTAAATCTTTGAAGGATGCTCAAAAATGCTCTTCTGCAACTTAGCTCTATTTTATTTGTTCTACTCTATGATTGTATTGTGAAAAAATGAGTTCACATTGACCAAACATATATAGCAAATGACTTAGGGTGGTGTAATAAATTCTCTTCACCAACCACTCGGTGAAAAAACATCATTCTCGGTTAACACTGATGATACTTCATCTCGGTGAGTATACCATATACTTGGTTTCCATAGAAACTCAGTTGTCTCTTCACATATTTACCGATTGACAATTTTAACTTGATACAAATTAACCGACTCAACTAGATCAAAGTAATCAAACATGTAATGCCACAATGCATCTTCATTCATGCTAATTTAGCATATGTATAATAAATATAGGAACTGATGTAAGATATAGCATTGTAAAACATAGTTCCTTACCTACTTGTATTGCTCAGGTGGAGACGGTGGAGCCACCTAATCCATCATATGAGGTGTCATTGACTGTTGTGCTTGGTCTTGCATTATCATTTGATGCTCTTTTCCACATTTGATTTCTGATCCTCACAATTTCATCAATTGTATTTCCATTCCCATAAGTGTTTATTCGATCTGCATAATCTTTGCTTAAGTGACCGACTCTATGAGAGTGAGAACATGCCATTCCAGAGTTTGACTAATTCCTAGACTTGGTTCGCCATTGTCTCATATAGTTTTTTGCAATGTGCCCATATTTAACACATGTTTCACAACTACTCCCAGTGTTATAATCCCATGCATAAGAATTTCCTTGTCTTCTTGGTTGATTTACCTTTTCTTGTCCTTTAGGCTTCCATATTTCTTTGTGTTTTTCCTGCATGCATGTGTTGTATGACCATTCATGTTGCAATTCTTACAATATTTATCCATGTATGGTTTCTTAGGTGGTTTTTTCAACTTGGATCTAAAATCATGTGCCTGATGTCCATGCTTATTATAGTTATAGAAAATACCATTAAATTTATGAGGGTTTCTAGGAATACCTTTTGTTTTGCTTCTGCAAACATTTGGTGTGTGGCTTGGTTTTCCATAGTGATGGAAAGAGGGCTTCTTATGCTTAGGATTTGAGTATACATTCTTTTTTTCATCTTGTTTTGATGATTCTCCTTGCTTGGTATACCCGAATCTGGTGTTATTGTTCAGTCTTCTTTGATGGTTCATAAATTCATCCATTCTCTTAGTGCTTTCTTTAGATCTCTTAATCACTTCATTATGTTGTTGTCAAATCTTTACTTCATTTCTCAGCTTCTCATTTTCTTCTTTCAATACACCAATATCATCTATTCTTTTTGCAAGTTCTGTATTCACTTGGTTTGCCTCATGATTCATAGAAACCACTTGATTGGTGATCTCAAAGTAGTGTTCAATAACTCTTGATATCCCTGTTTCTTTCTCTTGTAACTTTTCAGTCATCTGTCTTCTGTCATCAACAACCATGTTCCTATCTTGTTCAGATTTCTTTGCATCATTCAATACTTTCACCATTCTACCCATTTTTGAATCTTGTCCGATCTGTAGTTATTTCACTTGTTCAGTAAGTTGTTGATTGCTTTCTGATAGCTTTGATATGATTCCTTTAGATGCATCAGATATGCTACCAGATTTAGATCTAGATGTGTCAAATGGGTCATAAATCTCTTCTTCATGATAATCAATCTCACGACAGTGAAGTTCCATGTCTTTTCTCTTAATCAACATCTCACTGAGTTTCTCTTTGGCTTCCTTTTATTGTTTTACATAGATCTGCAGCTGTAACTTCTAATTTCAATAGTTTTGTCTAGTGTATACCTTTCCATTGTAAGATCTTTTCTCTTTAGCTATTAAACCTTCAAAATAAGATAACTAGCTCTGATACCAATTGTTGGGATAATTGAAAGGGCGTGTACTAAGAGGGGAGGGGTGAATCAATACCCTTAAAAACTTTTAATCAATTCTTTGTTACCACTGTTCTGTATTAACCGACTGAATGGAATGCATACACCAAACATATAGTATCACTGCTGAAATGTAAATGTATGTCAAGTAAACAATACACATACATAAAATTAATTACTCATGAAACTAGTATTTTGGTATCACAGAAAACCCCTGTTAGAAGGTAAAAACTGCAGTGGGGATGAGACCCACACAAATTCACTACTGCAAAAATAAAGATAGCCTATTAAAGCTTACAAGAATGATCACTTCTGATGATCTTACCTTGTTAGGAGTAACAATAAGATTGATTAGATCTACCTTGTGTGAGAATTTTGCAATACAATCTATGTGTGCACTCGATTAAGAGATTTACAAAAAGACGGTTAAGTCTACTCTGTTAAGAGATTTTGGGGTCTATTACAATTGTTAGAGAGTAACAAAAATTTGATCTAAAACATATACAATCTCAATATTGCTGATATAGATCCATTAAGTACATACAAAACATATCATCTCAATGTGAATGATAATACCTTCTACTCTATTTTTCTCAGTGGTGGAACCCAAATTTGTAGGTCAAATTTGCACATGAAAATAGTTTAGGGAAGAATTCTTTATATTCATTATTATGATTTATGCTTTTATTTATTTCTTTCATTTTGTAATTTATGCTTGCAAAAATCCTAAATTGTGCGTTCATCTTGATAATTCATACATTTCTCCTATTAAAATTGGCTATTTTTAAAATCTCACATTCTACGGCTTGCAAAGTTTTGAATTCATAAAACTAGCCGCTGAAAGTCTTTTCGTGGGTTATTTAAGTAAGTTTTATTTTTCATAGGCCCGCTTAAATATATTTCCCTTTTCCAAAAGATCAATGACTGGCGTTATCCCTCGATCGAAAAAATGAAGCTATTTAATCTTCAAGGGAATGCACTTGGCTTACACATATACTTTGATCGTGGTTGACAAAATTCAAAACAAGATTATACATCGAGCAAGTAAATTTCCATCTGATGGTCGACGTGTTTCATTAAACACAAGATGCATGCTATCTATCTACTAAGGCATCACGCCTAAGTGAAATGCATCTTGGGCCCGCCGACGTACAAGGATAAGATGACGAGGATACAAGTGGCATCATTTGGTTTTTTGGGAAAGTTGACAGGGATACATGTTGGTTTACATGATAGATCTTTCAACGGTTAATAGTCGGACAGGATCTACGGTTGGTGTAATGCCTTAAAGAAAAGATGCATGATATCTATCCATTAAGGCATCACAACATGCCACCACGTGTCCTGTCCCCACTAAAATTTTGAGCGATGTAGGAGGAAGGATTTACGGTAGATATTAAATAGATCTATGATCAACATTCACTGGCCATGAAAAGTTGCAAGTTCTTTATCTATTACGAGAGTGTGCCTGATAGCCACGTGTTCTATACCCATTAAAGTCTAAGAAATGAAATAAAAATATCTACGATTTGAATTTGATTTCATCCACGGCTAGTGTTCACTTGAATGAAAAGGTGCAAGGTCTTTATTTGGCGCGAGGGCGCGATTGGATGACACATGTCCTGGGCCCACAAGATTGATCAAGGAAGTGAAAAGGACAATAAAGAAGATCGAATGATGGAATTCATATCTGATCTACGGTCATCATTTAATCACAAAAAAAAGGAGCACGTCTTTTATCCTGCGCGAGATCGTGATTAAATGCCACATGCCCCAAACCCACTAAAGGCTGATATAAACAGATAGTGAAGATCGATGGTTAAAGTTAAACATGATCTAAGACCGATTATCACTCGCAATGAGAAGTTACAAGATCTTTATCAACCGTGAGAGTGTGATTGAATGACACATGTCATGGGCCCTCAAGATTGATTAGTAAAGTGAAAATGATTTTAAAGAAGATCGAATGATGGAATTTAGATTTGATCTATGGTCATTGCTTAATCGAAATGAGAAGAAGCAAGTATTTTATCCGGCATGAGAGCACGATAGAGTGACACATGTCCCGAACCCACTAGACTCTTAGAAATGAAGAAAAGGGAATACTGTTCAACTCTGATTAAATTTGATGGATATCAACGATAGGTGTAATGCCTTAAAGCGGAGATGCATAACTTTTACTCTTCAAGGCATTACGTGATCTTGACACATGTCCTCGATAGTAAAAAGATAGAGTGCCCAAGTGGCAGTGATGACTGAGATTTCCTTTTGTCATTTTGTATTTTAATATTATTTTTATATGTATTAGGGTTTGGTTTATTATTTGATATGTCAACATCGTTGTGTAGGGTTTTCAAAAGGTGTTGAAACATGAAACTATTTGCTGACAGAGTAATGTGATCATGATGATATACAAGATGATCACCACATACAAACATGCTTGGAGGAGTCTTATAAAGAGGAAGGATACTAGAAGATAGTCGATGATGTCGACATGCCTGTTTTCAATAAAGATGATATTTGACATGCCAGAGATGATATCCACTATTAGAAGCATAGATACTTGATGAATACATTTGGTAAAAATACTCTGGTAATGCATTATCACTATTTGATAATCTAAAGATGAATCAATATGACTTTATTAAGCAATTATAGTTGAAACCTAATTGGTCGACAAAATATTCTTAACAAGGATGATTAGTCAATCCTTCAAATGTACTTAATGTTTAGTTGTTGATCCTAGGATTAGGTATTAGTTATGAACAAATGTGTTGATCTAAATCTTGTTCTCATCCTTTGGACTTGATATAAATAAGGACACCAAGATCGATACCAGAGGATTATCATTATGATGGTTACTATAGTTAGACTGGATAGTTTTTGATCAACAACTGCAACATGACCTAAATTGTACCATTTTTAAAAAATCAATAAGTACACCTTTTTCTCTCATTTGTGGGAATAGATATCTTATTATTTCAATTAATCCCTTAGATAAAATCTATAGATTTTCTTCAAAGTGATAGTTTGGTGTAGCATTCTTGATTCAGATTCATAGTTCTTATTATCAATTGGTCTTTTCATCTTGTATGGTTAAATTCAATTGATTATGGCCTTAATCACTCGGTCTGTCATTTGAAAATTGATTCAGTTGAGATAACTATGAATTAAATTAGGTTATATGCTCATTTTATAACACCTCTGAAGTGATGTTTCTTGTAAACTGTCTCAAAGGTTGTACAAAAGATTGGGATGATCTTGAATCTATTGCCCATGAGAAAATAAGGCACTGGTCTATATATATATATTGGATTATGGTCATTTAATTCATTGTTGATAGTTTGCAATATTCTATCCATCTGTACTTTTCAATTCACATATATAAAAACATTCTTTAAATATTTTGAAGCATCTCAGTTAGTATTTTATCACATATTGCTTTCCAATTAAGGTTTTCTTTCAGTTGCTTTGCCACACTTGGAGGAAGAAAGTGTTGAAGTTTTTCTCATCTATTGGGTGATACCACAATAGTGGGTTACACTTTTTTGCCTAAACGGACATTGAACTCTACATTTTGAGAAAAATTTTCACATTCGGATGCATATTGTCGTTAAACTATTTGAAATCAGAAGACGAAGTAAACTAGAGTCTTTTAGGATTTTCTGTCTAGATTCTAAATATATTTTTTTTATTTTTTTTGAATTGATTTTAATGGTTTTTTTTTCTCCCACTAAAACTTCTATGTTGCTGAAAATGTCTTTTTCAAAAAGGTACAATGACTTCGTACAACATAATTTTTTTTCTAAGATAGATATCAATGTGCTTCTTTTGAATTTGGTTTTTTAACATCCATACGGAGGGCATGCAATTGGTTTGATGAAATTATCATGATTATTGCATATTTTATGAACGTTTGAAGTAGAGTCAACTATAATTTTGACATACCTTGACTGCGTAACTGATAACTTGT
>MU227922.1:536854-558311 GCA_018584345.1 Thuja plicata | reverse complement strand
ATTTAAAGTGAATTCACTAAATGTATTAAATAAAAGTGAAAATAATATTAATAATAATAGTTAATAAAAGAAATGCTCTTATAGTAAAACTAGCTATCTTGGAGGGAGTTGAACTCGAGACCTCCTACAAGATAGGCTGGTTAGTTTCCAATTGTGCTATCTGTTTTTCCTTGAAAGCTTAATGTTTATTCTTCTTGTTATTGGTTTCTTTGAAGGATATTTTAATTAAATTTATTAAAACCTTGATTATGTCCTTACATGAATTATTTGGTTGTTCCTTCAACCAACTATGGAAGTTGGAGAAGTAATAAACATACATAGGAGAAATCATTTACAGACAACTCAAACAAAAATCAATCCTCCAAAATTATCATCCAAAATTATCAAACTTCATACTCTATTCCATCATCATCAGAGTCCCATCATCATCAGAGTCCCATCTGATTTATTAAAAACTCAAACATTGATGTATTGATATGGTGAGCTTTCTTTTTAACAGGGTTAACTGTTTCAAGGAAAGAGGAAAAGTCATCCATTATATGGAAGAGCATGCTGCTTTTGAGAAGGCAATGTGGACATGGACCAAATGGATAAGAACTCATATTAACCCTGACAAAACCCAAGTTTATTTCAGATGCTACTCACCTCTGCACTTCCAGTAACTTTCATCCTACTTCTTCCAATGTTTTTTCCTTAATATAAAAAACTGTATGAGATTTGAAGGCATACTTGTGAATAAGACTTCAAGTTATACATTTGTGGTTGATTAATTGGGTTACTGGTGATGCAGTGGCAAGGGGTGGGGGAAGAATGTCGGTGGAGGATGCTTTAATGAGACAGAACCCATTGATAAAATGGAGGGAGAGGCAAAAAGTGGTCACGGTGAAAGGAAAAAGATGGAAATAGTGGAGAAGGTTGTTGAAGAGAGCAAGAAAACTGTGGAGGTGAAGTTGCTGAATATTACAGAAATGTCAACGTACAGAAAGGATGCCCATCCATCTATTTATACTAGCAAGTATGCAAACATGACAAACAAAAATGATTATGGCCACGCAGACTGCAGGCACTGGTGTCTTCCTGGCCTTCCAGATGTCTGGAATAACATCCTCTACGCTTTTCTTGCTTAAAGTAAAGGAGCGTGTCAGTTGTAAGGGACTCTTCCCTAATAAAGAGGTAGGGAATGGAGTAAACTAAAGCAACAGTTGTAGCAGGCCCTGGTTATTTAATGAATAATCAATTGTCATTATAATTCATTATTAATAACTGAATCATCGTTCAATGAAATTTTGAGGAGTCCACAAATGTTCTTCTCTAGTTTTTTTAATAATTATATAGATTTTTATTCTCTAGTTTTATTTATTTCTGATGATGGATCATAGAATTTGATATTTAAAAAGTATTACACAGACAAATTCAAAATGAAAAATTCAAAATGAAAAGGATAGAGAAATTTGGGGAGTGGACACGAAAAGAATAGAATGAAGATATTGATATTCATCTTCTACCAAAATTTTCTTCAATGTCTATGAGCATATACCTTATGGAGATCATGAAAAGTGCTTTAAGATCTTGATGAACTTTCGCCCACATATTTTGAGGAATAAGAAGAATCTACAAATTAATGAGCCGTATGAATTAACACTCAATAATGACATTCCTATTGATGATGAGCTACATCTGTTGGCAAGTTGACTCTACGGAGATTATATGACTAGTTTTTTGTTGTCATTATGGCAACAAAGTCATATGGAGTGTTTGACAGTCAGTTCATAAACTTTGAAGATCATAATTTGGCTAAGTATAGTAGACAGTGCAGACAAAGATATACTCGTCGATCAGAGCAACATCGCACATGTGTATGATCGAGTCATGGTTTGTGCCTTTGGATATAAGCTTTTGGATACAGTATTATGCTAAACCTACACACGCATGTTTAGATATGTCAGGATGGTGAAGTTACAGCAAGTCTAAGTGCCACTAGTAGTTCAGCAGAACAGAGCATGGAGCCGACTACAGTTTTTGATTAGCGTGTATTAATTTGTTTTGTAATGGCTATGCGTCTACTGTAATACGTTTGTAATCATGTTTTTATCACTCATGTAAACACGCTTAAGCCAATTAATTTGGAAGCATTGTAAATGTTGATTTTGGGCCGACTAAGTTTTAGTTTCAGTTGCGTCTATTAATGCATGTATATATACTTGATATACATTTTTGTATTGGAAAGAAGTACGAATATAGAAGAACAAAGATATGTGAAGAAGAGAACTATGTATGAAATCAGTATGAGATAGAACTCTACAAGAGGTTAGAGCATCAACGCACAAATGGAATTGATTAGACAACAGTGTCATAACAATAGTTCACCTTTCAAATATTGTGTGTATCTGTTCTCATGAGGTTGTAGCCTTCTTCTTATTGAGCAGTGAGCTCTGACAGTGTGCCATCCACCTTTAACAGGGTTTGTAAAAGACTCCTAACATGGTCATTGTGCTTAGCATTGTAATGACTGCTCCTAACAGGGAAAAGGAATTCTAACAAGTTCATAAGAATAGTGGAATTTTTTGTGGGTACTAATTCCCACCAGGTTTTTCCTCTGATCAAGGTTTCCCCGTAAACATATCTTGTGTTATTTGTTATGGTTGATATGCTTTGCTTATTGAATTTGTTATCAATTTATTGGGCTAAGTTTCAAGTTGCTAAAATATAATAAATTGTTGAACACTGATTCACCCCCCCTCTCAGTGTTCCCATTCCTAACAATTGGTATCAGAGCTCTGGTCCTCTAAGAGAAGTTTAACCACTTGAGGAGATCATGGATTCAAAAAAAGTAAAACATCTGAAGAAAAATCTTGAGGCAACTCTTGAAGATCTTGGCAAATCTGAAAAATAAAATGAAGAACTGAAATTGAAAGTTGATGGCTCGCAAATACTCATCAAGAAATTAAGAAAAGATTTGAAAGATTGTTCTACGAATGATTTGGGAAAAATGGTCAAAAAGATGAATGAAGAAAACATGTCTCTGAAGGATAAGATTGAAGATTTGAATGAAAAGATAAATGATAGCCAGACAACTATTGAAGAAAATACTAAAGAAAATAATCAATTCAATGAAGAACTTAAGCAAGCAAACATGAAAATATTGGAGTTAAAGAGCATCAAGATAAAGATAGAATCTGAGTTGATAGAAGCCGAGAATCATATTGAGAAATTGCACACAAGTTCTGATCTATTACAATCACAGCTTTATGCACAAAAGTTAAGAGGTGATACCACTGGTGTTGGATACAATGAAGCACAAATTCAAATCAATACAATGCAAGAAAGAAAGAAAGCACAAGAATAATCTATAGAAGCAAAGACAACTGAGAATCTTGCAGAAGCTAAAGCAAAACCACCTAAAGATGAACGCAAACCAGTTAACTGTACTTGTTATGCTTGTAACAAGCAAGGACATATGGCAAGGGATTGTAAAGAGGTAAGACCTTTCAATGGCTATTGTTATTCATGCAATAAATTTGCTCATAGAGCTATACATTGCAGATCAAATTTAAGAAATCAGACACAACAAAATCAAAGAAGTCAGACTCAGTACAATCAGAGAAATCAACCACAACAAAATTATCAGAACATTACATGTCAGATATGCAATTACAATGGACACATAGCTAAATAGTGCAACATGGTTAATCATATCAATAAGCCTCCAGTGATTTATCACTCTTGTAACAAGGATGGACACATCTCAAGGTTTTGCAGATCTAGAGCGCAAAAACAAGAAAGACCTAATAAGTCTCAAGGATCTCTATTTGAAGAATCTGGAGAAGTCAAGTTCGTGAAAGCTACAGAAGATTCAAGAAAAATATGGGTTGAAGTAAAGAAAGATGACGGTGTTGACAAAGTAGTAGATCCATCCATGTGGACGCACCTTCTACTTTTGGATAGATGACCCTCATGGCCATAGGGGGATCTAGACAAGCTCTAAACCCCTGCATGGCTAGTATACTCACCTCCGAGTATGCGCCTTAAGTTTTATGTTCTTGGTTACATGTTGATGCAGTATGCAAGAGCGCATAGTTCTAAGTGGAGCAAGAACTAAATTTGGAATTCACAGTGGAAACCCGTGTTACAACAACAAGAATTAATTACAGTAACTCAATTTATAAGTCACCAAAAGATCTATTATCCTCACTTCTAAATTTGAGATCGAGCATTTGAAGAGCACATAAGAGTTAAGCATCTAAGAGTTGAAAGATTATCGTTGTTCAATTAGTCAAGTGATTTGCAGTTGTAATAGAACCCTAGTGCGAATGGGTCATTTCAGAATTTCTGTGGAACCCTACTTAAGCAATCAACAAGAAACCCTATTATTGAGTATGCCAATGAGCATGAGTTTTATGAAACATAATAGATCAATATTTTTCTTAGCAGGATTCATGATGATTTGTTTTGGATTGGAGAAGCCCCTATACGCATCACAACTGATCTCATTCATGAGATGAATGGACTCTCTAAGGATGGTCCCCTTCTTCCCACTGGAAAGGATGTCAATAAACAGGTTGAGAAGGGATGCTTGTCTAGGAGTGATAGGCACGGAATGACTATTGATCCTATTATGGAGAAAGACATCAAACTCATTGCTATGATACTTGGATACAAGTTTTAGCACACAAGCAGAGTTAACAGTGTATCTGCAACTACAGTTCTAGCAGCCATAAGGATAGTTAAAGACAACACTCACTATAACCTTTGTGAGATCTTGCGCACATAGTTGATAGAGAAATTTAGAGCTATCAAGCATGACAAAAGCAAAATATTCAGATTTGGTTCCTTAATCATATACATGTACTTCCACATTATTGGTAAGGTTTCTAACCTTTACCTAGACAAAAGTAAACCTATATTGCACCAAATTTCATTGAAAGCTACATCTGAAAGCACTCTTAAGGATCATATGGATATGGAGATCAAGACATTCAGAATCAAGATGCAGAAAAGGTTCAGAATACCTGAGAACATAGTTGACAAATACAAAGACACTATATGCTTTATGGTAGAAACAGATTGTACATGCATGGAAGCAGTTGAGCCTAGAAATAAATGGATTCATCCACTTGGTTATGAGGTAGAAGAACATATTCTAGAAGGATATGCACAAGTCCTTCTATCTGCACCTAAAGATCCAAATGAGCCTAGATGGGGCACATATAGAGAAAAGACAAATCAAGTTGATTCTGTCCTATATAGTGCAAAAAATAAGAGGAAAGTATCAAGGATTACCTCTAATATTCTGAAAGTTCATGGTGTCACCCAAGAAGACCTAGATAAAGCTAGGGAAGCTAAAATTGCTAAGGAACTTGAGAAAACACCTGCAGAAGTCAAGATTGAAAAATCTAATGATATCCTGTTGGTGAACAGATTTGTCTTCCAAGAAAACACTTACAAATTAACCCTAAAATTCCCAGACAAGAAGACTCATTCATCACTGACAGTTGGGTCACTTCATAATTGGACAGCGTAAGTGCCCTCTAAATTATTTTGGGTACAACCCCTCGTACAAGATTTGCAATGAATTCATTTAAACTACAAATTGTAATGCTTTTAACCCGAAAGCAAGAAATTTGATTTAACATCTACACATAGTTATGACGTAGATGCTGATATTAAACTGATAAAACATATAGAGAGAAAGAAAGGAAATAGAAAGAAAAGAAAAAGACCGCACAAAACCGATCCTTCTAATTCCTCCATTACAAGAAATTGATAATTGAATTAAATAATCCACTTGCAGGAGTATAGTTATATGGAAATTCAAAGTTTTACATAATAACTGTGACTATAAATAGAAGCATATTGAGGACAATAAAAAAGACTCAAAGTTCTACTTGATCTAAAGAAAGATGCATGAACACAAAGCTTCAATTAACAATCTTCTTTGTCCCTTCAATACTCAGCTAAAGCTACAAAGAACCAAATTGCCTAAACATAGACTCCTGGAAAACAAAAATATTTAACTCCTCTCCCTTCCCTTTACAATGAAGTTCTGAAAATCACTTCCTCCCCCCACAGAACACAGACTCCCCTCCAAAGGTGGAAATTCGGAACCCTTTTTCTATCTTTTGCCGATGTATTTAATATCTATCATTACCATAACATTTCAGTTATTAGCATAACTATTTCTTGGTAAGGTCTTCTTTTATCTTCTTTTCGATGGTTATATTCTTTAGGAACTTAATCACTGCTTCCACATTAAAATTGAAAACCATCGACGAAATGCCTTCCTGCCCAATCACATTAGTTTTATAATATATGCACCCATTGGGGAAATCGGTGCCTACTAATGAAAACTAAATTTTTTTGTCCATCTCATGGAAATCAGTATAACTCATCGTGATGTGTTGGGTCCACATTTAGGCACATTATTTTCATGTGTTTTTATCAAAATTATACGGAGTCTCTTGAGAACTAACCAATACACGTGGATCCATTAAACTCGTGGCTTGAATACCTTCATATCCAGCCCTTTAAAGTTCTGTAGACAAGTCGAACAGTGTGCATTTATTGCACATGGAAGGCATTGGCATTCTATCAAACATTTCTCATGCACTGTCTGTGCTCCCAACCTCAGGCGTCTCCGTCTTATTGCATTTGGGGAAGCATCATGTTTAAGAGATGGATGACCCCAAAGCATATCACAATTTGCAGTACATTACTGTTTAATGCCATTCATTTGTATGGAGGAGGACGTTCATTCGGGCTCAAAATGAATCTAATGTTTTTATCTGTTATTACCACTGGTGTTGGGCCTTTATCTTCAATGTCATCCTTCGCAATCCGGATTCGCAAGTATGGTAACAAAGGTGATTCATAAAATTGACATTTTGTCAAACATAGCTAGCATAGTCTCGACATCAATTGAATTATGGAGAGTCTCGATCACTGTTCAATTCTGGTTGTTGGCTCATGTTCTTTTATTCAAATGTAAATGAATTTTGAATCTCTCAAATTTCCCTCTATGGCCTCGATTCTTTTACTGTGGTTGCGACTCCCGAACAACGCAATATGCTTTGGTGACTTCCACTGGGTATTAATTGTACCCAATGTAAATTCATTTTCAAACCCAAGCTAGGCACATTCACTATCCATACTAATGATCCTTCAAGTTACATAACTGTCCTACTCAGATTATCTATTGTCAAAAACAATCGATGATCAACCATGAGTCTGTGCTTGGGTGCTCGACCTTTGGAGGGAAATCACTCACCGCGACCCATTTCTCTTTCAATGTATTATTAATCATTGATTCTTTTGTTTAGTTTGAGCCATTATGTCCAGTCTATGACTCCATATTTATACCCAATCTTGCGGATTGGGGGCAGCTGCAACTGGAAATTGTGTCTTCAGGGCACCAAAACTAACTTAAAGTGAACCTTGACCCATTGCTAGTGTCAACAGGCCCTTGT
This sequence comes from Thuja plicata, assembly GCA_018584345.1. NCBI lineage: Eukaryota > Viridiplantae > Streptophyta > Pinopsida > Cupressales > Cupressaceae > Thuja > Thuja plicata. The sequence continues at coordinate 550,848 of MU227922.1, read as the reverse complement.
GTAACCTGAGTGTCCACAATGACATGATTCTCATCTATGAATAGCATGACCTCTTAGATCCAAATTGCCACACATTCAAATGAGCTCCACCAACCTTATCAAAAGCATATTTTGGAGTAAACCATGAACACAACCTTTAATATCATTTTTTATATCCAGAATCCATGTCCAAATTTTATCATTGTAAGAGTGAGGTGATACATGAAAAATGAGCCCATGAGAATTTGCACCTTTGGATTTGCACCACTGAATTCTAGAACTGTACTTCTGAAACAGTGGATGTGCTTTGAGTCTAAACCTGAACTTTGACATTGAGTTCATGAATCTGAACCAAAGAGCTTTGGGATTGAGTTTACACTTGGGGAAATGAAGTTTCACACTATACCTTAGAGTGGAACCTTGAAGCTGAACTCTTGAACTGATGAGTCTCTGAACTTTCATGCTTTGAACCAAACTTTGAGCCTTTTGAACTCTGTTGTCACTTTGAACTTTGAAACTTAGATCACTGAAACTGAATTCCTTAATGAGCAACCACCTCTGAAATCAACCAATTTGGACCAATTGTACACTGGGACTCACAATCTAAAGCTTCATCTATGAACCACTGAACTTGTTCAACAAGTACAAAGTGGTTCAGAACCACTTTGTACCATCTGAACCTATTTTCTCGATCTCAAACTATGGCACATGTGTCCATTGGTTCACGGTTATGACAGTCAATCTAAATATTGCCTTCATAAAACAAGACTCCACAAAGCATTTTTCAATATGGATTAGGGGAGCCTGAAGAGAAAAATATGAAAAAGTTATCAAGAGGGCCAAGTTTCCAAGTTCAAAAATTGGGGGTCAAAACACCAATTAACATATCCATAAGTGTAATACCTACCCCTTTGTCTGTCTGTCTGTGTCAGTTTCCGATCTCTTTTAGACCATAGTATGTATGTGTTAGCTCTTTCAGGTAGTTTAAGGATATTCATGCATTGCTTTTCAGTATGTTATTAATCCATTATTATCATGTTGTATCTTTTGTGTATATGTGAGTTAGGGTTATCTAATGATGCTTATGTATATGTTAGGATTTCATTTCGATTATGATTTTCTGACAATACTGACCTTAGATTTATATGCACATGGATCATTGTATGTTTTCATTACTGTTTGATGTGCTTGGTAAGGTATGGGACAGAGTCGTAGTTACTTGCTTCGGCGAGATCCACACGATAACCTAGTCTCAACCATTGTTTGCCATATGATATATATACATGTATGTTTCATCTTTGTGATGACAGGATTGTAGGTACCGGGCTACGTCTTCCCTGAATTGGCAGGAGTGAGCGTGCCCTATCGCATTAATCTCAATGGTAAGAGAGGGGAGATAGTTTTCAGGTCCAAATCCTATCCTAAACCTAATTTTCCTAGTCAGTGGACAAGTATTTGTTTTGACTACCCTGACTGAATTCGTATAGTTGATAGGAATTTGTGTATTCCTTTCCTTGATCATGTTTGATTTTGCTTATTTTCGGTTTCAGGTGCTTGATGTGATTATGTGGGTGTTATATCATGTTATTTATTTAATTAAATATTGTTGCAAATAATTATTAAATATAGGGTATTTAATTAATTGAAAATTAAATTAAATACCTATGTTTAATTGAAAGTTTAATTAAAGTGCAACTATTGAATATTAATATTTAATTGAATAATTAGAGTAAATATGCTTTTATGCTTAATTAAATAATTAAATATTTAGTTGCATGGATTAGTGTGATGTAAATATTTAAGTTATTTAAATTAATACTTTATTAATTACATGTGCAAGATTTGGTTGAAAAAGTATTTTCAAACTCAAGAGATCTCAACTTGAATTTAGGAGTCAAAGTTGAGTTGTGCAAGTAATTAGATATTTTAATTATTAATTGTTATTTTCTTTCAATTTTGGAGAGGAGTCCTTTTAGGAGTTAACTGAATGTGTTTTCATTAGGGTTTGCTTGATTAGGGAAAATGGATCCTCATTAGGGGGATTCTTCTCTCATTCTCTAATAACAGGTTTTTGGGAGCATTTTTGGAAGCTTTGGTGTGTGCTTGGTTTTGGGGGCATAATTTTGAAATTCTCTTTGCTTGGATTTTGGATTGGGCATTCTTCAACAGATATTGAGGTAGGGTCTTGTTCATGTCAATTCTAGTTTTTCGGATCCCTGTCTTCTATGCGTCTGAAAAGCTATGAATCCTTGCTTGGTCATTCCTTGCTTGTTTATTTTGGGTTTGATTGATTTCAATTGGAAAATATACTCTTAGATCAATTTCATATTTTTATTCATGCTTGCATGTCAGATCTGTGTTTGTGGGCACAAAGGGTTTCATTTTATAGTATTAAATGTAAATGGGTATTAGGGTTTTTGAATTGAATTTAATGTTGAAGTGGGTGTTTTCTGAAAACCCAGATCCTTAATGTTTGATGGAAAATTAATAATACCCTAGTACGGAATTGCTGTCGAAATTTTGTTGATTAAACCCTTATGGATCTCCTAGAAAACGATAAATTAATATTTCCTATAGTTGGAACTATAGGGAAGGGAAAAATAAATTCCCCCTTTGGAAATTGCTCTTTGAAATTATTGTTCAATAAAAAAAAAAAGCTCTCTGTTAAAAAAAATACAGAATAAAGAAAACTTTCACCAGTCAATTGAAAATTAATAGGAAGAGACAAAAATATATAGATATATATGATATTCCTAATTTTCGTTTTCAGAAATAAATTTATTAGGAAAAAAAAAAGCTAAATTAGCTTTTTGTTTCATGCAAATCGCATGTTGAAATCTTTTTAAAATAAAAAAATAAAATAAAAATTAAAAAGATCCCTAATGGATCGGGTTGCTTTTTAAAGTTTTTAAATATATAAAAAAAATTTATTTGCATTGGAGGGCGGGTCGCGGGGGCCACCGCACCCCCTGTCCCTTTCCTAAGGGGACCGCGGCAGTACCCTGCTGTGGGAAGTAGGGATTGCCTTACGGTAGGTACCCTGCCGCCGCACAACAAGGCTGCCGGCGGTACTCCCAAAGGGGAGGCCGGTGGGTAAGGAGGCTGGGGTGGGGGCCGCGGGACCACCTCCAATATAAATTGGTTTTTTAATTTATTTTAATGTTTTAAATCATTTTTATTTATTTGTTAAAAATAAAATAAAATTTGTTTATTTAAAGTTGTTTTGTAATTTTGGAATTTTATAGTATTTAGTTTTGTTAGATTTTATTTATTAGTATAATTAATATTTAGTTTGTTTATGTTAAATTTGACATTAGTTTATATTAATACTTAACTAATTCATATTAATATTTAAACTAGTAAATATTAATATTTGTTAGTTGTATTAATATTAAATTAGTTTATATCAATATGAAATGGGTATATTATTAATTTGTAAATTAGTATTTAAAATTAGATAATGGAGGCATATGCATTAAAAAGGGAAGTTGTGTTTCTATATAGGGGAAATTGATTTTATTGTTAATCTAGGACCTAAAGGAGAAATTTATTTTGTTATCATTAGAATTGGTCTAGTGTTAAACATTTAGACCTATGGTACTAGTTAAATCAAATAGAGATGTATTTGAACGACTAACTTTTAATGCTTAATGTTGTACCTAGGTATTCTATGATTCTGTAATTATAACCAGAAATTGGTAATTATTCTTAGATGTATTTATAAATTGTTGTTATAAATAGATCTATAGGATATGTTAATGTTTTATCAATATAGAATATTTAATTATTTCTAGATAGTAATTTTACTGAGTAAGTGAATTTGCATGATTGGGAATCATAAATTTTCTTATTCTTATGTTAACATTATATTTGATTTGATGCATTCTGAATATGGAATATTGTACTATGATGTGTTTTGGGTGCGTGTTTCTATGAATTGAATGTTCTCTTATGTTATCATGCTTTCGGGTGACTGTTGGGTTAGATGACCCTAGGACTTAAATCTAGAGGTTTTGGGAACGTACTTTCTGCATGGTGTTTTATGCAATGTCATTTATGGTTATATGATGATGTCATAGTCCTGATTTCCTAAACCCAACCTAATTCAGTTATGATATGCTTTATGGTCTGATGAGTATACTGTGGATGTGTTTGTGGTTATCGAGAACCTATGTGCTCCTGAATGGGCAGGATGCAATTTGTGGTTATGTATATCTTCATGTCTTGATCTTGAGCCTAGGTAGGTTAACTAAGTGTATAGTGGGAAAGTGGCTTGCAATGGGGGTTCAGGACCCTAAGCGGTTACTAGGTAAACCCATTGGCAAGTCACTTAATAAGTGAAAATATATGATACATTAAAGGGGTTTAAAATGAACTAATAAGATGTCTAAGTCTCTACCCATGCCTTGAGTGTTGATGCATGATAGGATGGGAGTTGGGATCCTTGTCTACGTGAAAGGATCACCGAGCCACATAGTGTCACCTGGAGGCTAGGGTCAAGAGGTACTACTAGGATTACCTTCAAGGTTGGACTTATGTGATGACACTTCCCTATATATAGCTTAGGTTATCCTACGTGTGTTAGTTACTTTTGGTGTTGTTTTGTATTCTTCGCTTTGGTTAAGATTGCTTCTAGGATCTTCCTTTGCATTGAAGTATGAGGTCATGTATACCTTGTTTGTATTCTTGTTGTATACCCCATGTGATGGGCCTGTTACTATCTCCTCAGCATGGTGGGAGTGGACCTTTGGTTCCACGTGGTCGGGTGGTAGTGATTCTTATTACCATTGAGATTTCGACAGATTCTTCTTCATGCTTGGATGTTCCTTGTTGCAATTTCATCTTCATAGTCTTTTGGAGACTTGCTCAGTTACTTGAGATGTGTATTGTACCATATGTTTATATTGGTTATCATCCTTTGGAGGATGCATTATATTGTTTATTATGTATTATTACATATACTACGATTTGTGCAGTGGATGTTGATTAGGGAGTATACCTTAAGGTATCGGTTGTATATGTAATGTTTATTATGAGATGTATGTAATCGATTTTAGATTATGTAACCTTTATGTCAGTTCTTTGTTATTGTAATCATAGATTAGTTTGTTTAAAGTAATTCTACGTTAAGGAACCCTCAAGGAATGTTAATCATGTATGGGTTGTATTTCATGTATGTCATGTACTTCATTGTGTTTCTTCCACATTGTTATTATTATTGTTTGTAAACATTAAAAAAAATTAATCCATGAACTTAGTGTCGTGTTTAGGTTAAGTTCTCCTGGGTTCCCTGGCGGGGCATTACAATAAGAAGAAAAGGAATAAGTATGGAGAGAGCACATCTGCGCCCTCAACTACCATTGATCTGGAATCCTCTCCACCTTCTGTGCCAAGCAAGTTGACTAGAAGAAGGAAGAAAATCCCGATAAACCACCCATCCTCAAGGAAAACTCGAAGCAAAGTAAAGAATACTCAAGCGCCTCTTGAGGTAGGATTCAGACCTAGTCTGGAAGTTTTGAGAAACATAATCATTAATGAAGGATGATTAGATTCAATTGTAAAAGTCTATGATATGTATCAAGAGGTTGATAAATCAAAAATACATTCTATGATTATCACACATATGATTAAGTTCAAAAGGTAATTTTTGGAACTTAAGACAGACATCCCTGATAAAATATGGAACATACTTGAAACATTGAAAAGACAAGCCTTAGAAGAGGATATGAGGATAAGAGGGATGAAATTAGATGACCTCCTTCCTATTTGTTCACATGATGAGAAGTTGATAGTGTTGGAGTTGGTAAAACCTCATCTAAGATCCAAGACTAGAAGTTTACACATAATGAATAAAGAGTATGATTTGGTTGCAAAGGAGACTGAGAAAGAATTTGAGAAAGTTTTTCTGGATAGACACATGTACCCTTCAACTACACCTAGAAAAGAATCAGAGATTCCTTATGTGACTATGACAGGTCCACAGGATTTAGCGCCCAAAGTCATATCACCCTCTGATACAATCAATGATACAAATGAAACTATTATGATAAATGATGTTGAGATAACCATGTCAGCCTCAGATAATGATTTGAATAAGTTTGAGGAAGCCTTTGTGAGTACTGAAGAAGCTGAGATATTATGGAGTGATAAAGATTCTTTGCAGAAAGAAGAAGTCCCAACTGAAGATACAACAGGTTAGGATAATGATAAAAAGGATGAACCTAATGAACCACCTTCTGTTGAGATTCTAGTGAAGAGTGAATGTATGGATATATGTCAGAATGCAATTTTCACTCCTTCTACCAAGCCATCTATTTCATTGTTGTCAAGTTTGACCCCTAAAACAACAAGCTTAGATTAATGGAGAGAAGAAGATCTGATCAAGATTAGTGTATTGGCTATGGAGAAAGCAAAGGAGAAGCAAGTAATGAGAAATCCTCTCTTTCTTGAGTCAGTCAGCATTCTAAACAACTTGGTACATATAGACAAGAAATTGGAAAATATTCAATCAGTTAATGATGTCAATAGCATTTTGACAAGCTTCAAAGAAAATTTTACAAGACTAGAAGACTCAGCAACAAAAATTGTAGAAAACAACTACAATAAGAAAAGGCTGGATGAGTTAATAAATAATTTCTCATTAGATCTCAATTCACTGAAAATTGGTCAAGTAATTTTGAAAGAGTTAGCAACAAAAGGTATAAAATTGATAGCTAACTGTATGGACATAGACAAATTCACTTCAGAACATACCAAGAAGATTGATGAGGCGTACATCTTGATTGAAGCTATAAGGAAATCATTTAATGAATCCTCTCAAGACATCAATGTTTGTAACAACATCTACCAAGGGCAGTTAGATAAGATAGAAAAATCAAAGTTGGAGATTGCAAAGATAAGGGCAAGACAAACACAGCTAAGAAATGCACTTGCGCCCTCCTTAGATGTACTGAATCAAAATATTAGGCATATTGATGCCACTATTGTTACATATGATCAAGGCCCTTGCATGGATCTGGTAAAGATGGAGAAACTCACCTATGCATTATGCGCCCATCTTCAGACTGTAGATGAACTCAAGGTGTTTTTGTAGAAAGAAGTCAAAAACCTTCAGATTGCATATCCAGATGTGTACTCTGAGTAAGTACTTAGAGACTTTAAATTTTTGACACCTTTTTCATTAATGTGAAAGGGGGAGTATAGTGTATAAAGGGGAGTAGTGTATATAGCTGAAGATATGATGTACAGGAGACTATATCAGTATAATTATAGTTTTTGTGTTAAGTCAAAGTTTAGTAACTCGGCCACATTCCTTTGTTGCCATTAATGAAAAAGAGGGAGATTGTTGACAAGTTGACTCTACTAAGATTATATGAATAGTTTTGTGTTTTCATTATGGCAACAAATTCATATGGAGTGTTTGATAGTCAGTTCATAAACTTTGAAGATCATAATTTGGCTAAGTATAGTAGACAGTGCAGACAGAGATATACCTGTTGATCAAAGAAAAAACACACATGTGTATGATTGAGCCATGGTCTATGCCTTTGGATATAACCTTTTGGATATAGTATTATGCTAAATCTACACACACATGTTCAGATATGTCAGGATGGTGAAGTTATAGCAAGTCTAAGTGCCACTAGTAGTTCAGCAGAATAGGGCATGGAGCCGACTACAATTTTTGATTAGCGTGTATTAATTTGTTTTGTAATGGATATGTGCCTATTTTAATATGTTTGTAATCATGTTTTTATCACTCATGTAAACATGCTTAACCCAATTAATTTGGAAGCGTTGTAAATGTTGATTTTGGGTCGACTAACTTTTAGTTTCAGTTGCATCTATTAATGCATGTATATATACTTGATATACATTTTTGTATTGGAAAGAAGTACAAAGATAGAAGAGAAGAGATATGTGAAGAAGATCACTATGTATGAAATCAGTATGAGATAGAACTCTACAATAGGTTAGAGCATCATCACACAAACATAACTGATCAGACAACAGTGTCATAACAACAATTCACCTTTCAGATATTGTGTGTATCCGTTATCAGGAGGTTGTAGCCTTCTTCTTATTGAGCAGTGAGCTCTGGCAGTGTGTCATCCAACTTTAACATGGGTTTTAAAAGACTCCTAACAGGGTCATTCTACTCATCATTGTAATGACTTCTCCTAACAGGGAAAATGAACTCTAACAAGTTCATAAGAATAGTGCAATTATTTGTGGGTACTAATTCCCACCGGGGTTTTCCTCTGATCAAGGTTTCCTTATAAACATATCTTGTGTTATGTGTTATGGTTGATATACTTTGCTTATTAAATTTGTTATCAATTTATTGGGCTAAGTTTCAAGTTGCTAAAATATAATAAATTGTTGAACACTGATTCACCCCCTCTCTCAGTGTTCCCATTCCTAACAACATCTTCCCTTGACACCTACACCTCTTAAAGACAAGTTGCCCTCCTTACTGAGGAGGATAAATATTACGATTTGGTTATATAAGAAGACCCTAAGATCACATAGATAGAAGTGGCCCTAGATCCTTATATAAATAAAAATATCTCTACAGTGCTTCATGATTTTTTTTTATATCTTTGCACAATCTTATGTCAAGATGGTAGGCTTGGACTTGTCTTTGGTTGTTCACCACCTTGTTTTAAGACCCAATGTGAAATGGCTCAGTAGAAGCTTAATAAAAATGCACCCTAAGGGGGCCCTCCTAATGCAAGAAGGACATATGAAGCTATTAGATGTCATATTCATTTAATCCAATATCCTAAGTGGATCTCTAATATAGTATTGATGAGCAAAAGGAAAAAAAATACATGAGTAATGTATCAATTTTTTGGATATCAATGAGGCATATCCAAAGGATAACTTTTCTATACCCAAAATTGACATTAGAGTGGACCTAATAGTTGTCATGAGATTCTCTTATGGATGGATTTTTTGGGTAGAAATAGATCCAAATCACACTTGAAGACCAACACAAGAATATCTTCATTACCCACTAGGGAACTTTATGTTACCAAATTATTCCTTTGGACTTGAAAATCCATGTGCTACATATTAGTTAGTCATAACTTATTTTCCATGAAATATTGCCTAACATTGTTGATGGCATCCTAGGAAAGTCCAAATATTGAGAAAATCACCTAGCTACATTATGTCGCATCTCTTAGAGACTCCCATAGTATGAATCTTCTAGGATTCGTCATCTCTAGACATGGTATTGAGGTATATTTTGATAAGATCAAATCTATAAGAAATATGTCATCCTAGAATATATTACCCATTGATACAACCTTCAAGAAAAACTCCAAGAAATTCAATGAATCATTACTTAGTACTAGATAAATTTCAACCATTCTCCCATTTTCTTAAAAATAATATTGGTTTTGAATGGGACTAGTAATGCTCATTAGCATTTGATTAAATCAAGTGGTATCTTTCCAATCCTCCAATTCTAGTGGTAGATACTCCTAACCGACCTTTATCGTTATATATTTTGGTTACAAAATATGCCTTGGGGGGCCTATTAGCACACCGTGATAATCAGGGAAGGAAGTGTCAGCTATTACATTAATAGAAAAATAGTGGGGTATCTAAATCACTTCCCATAGAGAAAAATTACCCCATACTATTATTTTTCCTTGTGAAAGCCCTTTCATTGCATGCTTTACACTAGTACCCATCTCATCACCATAGTTGACTTTCTTATATATCAATTGTCCAAAGTAGCTTTCATAAGTAGAATGGTGGAGTTGATCATCTTCGATAGAGAATTTGATGTTGAGTATGTTTTAATTAGAAGGAAATCAAATAGAATTCCATTATAGGTTAGTTGGTAGATGACCAACATAAGGATCATCAACCATTAGTATTATAATTTTTCAATGAGTCCATTCTTCTCACGAAATAGCATAAACCATGAACACTATATTTTGATGTATCCTTTAGCTCACATGGTTCTAGCATAAACATCTTATTGATATCCCCTCAAGATGATCTCGTCCCCAAGACATTTTTAATTGGGTTCCCTTGTACAAATAACATAGAAGAATATGAAGTACTAGAATTTGATCTTAAGCTTGTAGTATAGTCAAATACTAAACATCTACGATTCTTTGGTGATTCCCAATTAGCGATGTAGATGTGAGGATGGGGTATTCTTAAATAACCTAATCAAACAACCACAATAAGATTCAACTAGACTAAAATAATAAGATTGAAATATTTGTCCAATTTGCAACATTTAGATCCCTACAATCACAATCTAAAATCACTTCAAATAATAGCCTTATTAGAAATACAATAGTATCAATTTAAACATTAGTCTTTTAATAAAATTTCTAAACTTTTGTAAAGAAATTCTCTCTCCAAATATTCCCAAATTAGTGTAGGTCGCAATCCCTGATTGCATGAATAAAATAAAAAAAGATTCTATAGTCCCCCGTCAACCCCTTTACAGAGTGTGATTTTGGCCTTTTTAAATCCTTCATATAGGAAGTTGAACCATTGGAACTAATTAGTTTCCCATATGTCAAAACTAAATATCTCCTTATTGAATATTCCTTCTCATTATGAGATTTCAACCTTTGTCGATCTTTCAAAATTTATCAATCTTTTAGCCTTTCTCAATATTTTAACCCCTTTTAAGCTGTTTTCTTTATAAGGATTTTATCCTTGTTGAGGCTTTGGCTCTTTTCATGCTCTCCTCACATTGGTCTTTTACCTTGTTCTTTTATCTCATTCCAGGCCTTAGAACCAATAGTGTCATGTTTTCCTATCAATACTTATGCATGTGGTACATCATCATTAGGATCCCTCGTATGACATCGTATAACACCAAGTGATAAAATACATAATAAATTTATCTTGAAATGCATAATATGTTACTTAAAATAGAATTCATCATTTCCCATCATCTAATCCATCACCCATCTCTAACCATCCTCCCCTCCTCATGGATCTCACCTCCTATGTACACAAACAATGTATTGTTATAACTATTTTCATTACCAAGAGACATCCTCGCCAAACATACACCTACGTAACATTTCATAATGCAATAGTACATAAATCAACACATCAATCCTAATCCATCATTAATATTTCCTTTAATATTGATGTACATATATTATGTCAATCATATCAAGTACTTCAACCTTCAAATTAGCACACCCTCTTGTCATCTATAATCTACTTCTAAATCATATTTTCAAGAGAACCTCCAAGGCCTATCCAACTTGATGAATATCTTGAGGGGGAATCATTCTCCAATCCACCCATAGCCTCTTTTTTCTCAATGAATGAGAAAACATGCCCTTGTAGCCTCATCCTTATCATTCTTGTTTGACACAACTTCACTTTCTTTAGTCATGATGTCATATCAAAGAGAATAAAAACATACAAACCCAAAATTCATCATAGAGGAAAAAATGGTTTTGGCTATATAGGGGCTTTCCTTAGTCAAATCACCATTTTTGTATTTCCACCTCTATAGATAGCCAAGTGGGTTTGGGATAAAAGTGTGTGCTTTGAACCTTAAGCGTATCTAAGATTGTGATGAACAATAATGAACATAAACATAATTAAATTCCCTACTTAAGTGTATTAGTGCTTGACTTCATAAAGGGATCAATAACTAGGTTGCATTACCAGACTCAGGGATTGGACATCCTATTCAAGAAGCTATCCTCCTTAACATGAAGGTTCATTTAATCATCAATCCAAGGATGTATTACTTGAAATGGGTCTGCAAGATATATGCACTAAGTGCTTTCTCAAGCCACACTAGTTATGAAGCTGCATGAAATAAAAATTGAAAGCAAACTTAACCTATTGAGTAGAGGAAATAAAGGCTGAAAGAAAACTTAAACTATTGCTATAGGAAATAAAGGGTGGAAAAAAATTGAACTGAACTTATGAATTCTAAGGAATAAAAATGCTTAATGTTCGATTCACAACATTTTAACTATTTTGTTGCTTTGGCTACAGGAACAACCGAACACTGGAATTTGAAATAACAAGTTGCAGGGAATAAAATAATACTAACAAAACTAACACTACTAAGGATTAATCACCAAGTGGGCCCCCCTTAGATGATTATCCAAAACTCAATTACACACAATGGATCTTCAACACTTCATTATTTTATTCATATAGAAACAAGTACAACTATATTCATGGAAAAAGTTTAAAAAATAGAGTAAAAATGCACTATCTCAAAATCTAGTTGTTAGTTAATAGATTTATCCCCAAAATTAATCAAAGATGATCAAGAAAATAAACCTCTACAACCCTATGAGGAAAATCAATTAATTAATAGTTGGGATTCGCCTTAATGGTCAAGTCCCTCTGCATACAGGTGCAACTCCCTCTTCAATAGTTTTCAATTATGCTTTCCATGAATCACTTAAGAAAATTTCACAGATAATACATTTTATCCTAAAGTATCAAAGGTTCAATCATCAGATTTAAAATGAAATACAAATCAGATAACAATTGTTGTAATGAAGAGCTAAGATTCAGCCGAAAGATTGACATCCCCGACTAATTAAAGATAAAATTACAAATACTCTAAATCCACTTCATAATCTAAAAGAAATACGACAACATATCACGATAACAAATGAAATTCTAACAGAAATTGCATTCATATACTTAGATGAACACACCAAAGCTGTGATATATGTATATATTGAATTTCAACCAACAAATCAAAATATCCTTCAAATCATAAAATCTTTTAAGTATCTAGCAACACTAGAACTTACTGAAATTAAGATTACAAAATTTGGCTGACCATTTTTCTCGGTCATAATAAGCCATATATACCACAAGAAATAAACTATTTTTGGAAGTTTTAAAACTAACTGTTGGTTGTATTTCGTGTTTTTGCTGTTTTGCCCTGTTCCTTGCTTTCCTCTCTCAAAGTTTGCAGGTTTTCATGCCTATTCCATGTCAAAATCTTGTTAAAACCCTGCAAAAAACCCTAAGGCCTATTGTTAAACGATGCATTTTAAACCCTTAGCCATGTCTTTCTAATTCTTCGTTACCTTTTTCAAGTTACTTAAGGCATGTGCTATATAACAAGTTAAGTCAGGTCGCTTGATCGCGTGAATCAAAAGGAATATGCCAAATGATCTCCCGACTTCGATTTTGCCTTGTGTCACTTAGTCTTGTGATAAAACAGAATATTCTCTAAGTGTGTTCATACTTAGCGATTTTCCTTTGGTCGGGTTGTCGCCTGATATTGTGTTGTAAAGTTCTAAAGGAAGAATGGGACCCACCTCAGTCGGGTGATCGCATGAAGTTGAGGCAAGTCAACGAAATGTCTTCCAACCTTGCACCTTCCTTCATGTCACGTGATTGCTGGATCAGAGCAGTCAAACAGTTAAGGCAAACCTGCAGTCGCGTGGTCTCGTGATTAAAAGACGGTTAAGAGATAACAGCCACGACCATGCGACTAACGGTTTCAGGTTATGTGATTTCCCTCAGTCGGGATGTCGCTAGAGCAGAAAGATAAGTCAGACTTCCAGAATGCATAAAGTGGATGAAGTAGTAGATGACATCTGTCAGATTGCTATTGGTTGCCGTGTGATCGCTTGATGAAAGAAAAGGATCAAGCGACAAGGAGACTTAAGTCATTACCCCTGGTCGTGAAGTCTTGTGATATTTTAAGGGTATGTGAAAATGTGAAGTGATTAAAAGACAGCCGTTCGATGAACAGATGAAGGGATCTAACGATGGTCGCTAAGTCTCATGATAAAAGTGCCCAAGGTAAAAAGTACTCCCGACTAAGCGATTAAGGTATGTCGCGAAGTCGCAGAAAACATGAAAAGGGCACTTTTCAGTAAAGGATTAAGTTAAATGGATCTCCCGACTAGGCGACCAAAGAGATTATGTTAAAAGATGAAAAGCTTGTCGCATAGTCTGGAGATAAATGATGAGTTAAGGTTAACTCCCCGCGACTAAGATTTTCATACAGTCGCCTAATCGCT
>MU227922.1:504928-532282 GCA_018584345.1 Thuja plicata | reverse complement strand
AACAAGCTGGATCATATAAATGAAATACGGTGCAATTTTACTTCTCTCAACTGTTGTCTCTTTACTTTGTATGTATGCTTTTCTGTGTTAAAGTTTATAAGGTATTCATTAACACACTGGTTATAAGTTAACTATCTAGTTATTTGCAAGTTTCCTTCAAGGAGGGGATTAAATTTTGTGAATGATTTTAGGAAGCATACTATTTAGTTAAGGATTTGATATAGGGGTTTGAAGGTAACAAGGTAGTTTGTAAGGTAGATTACCCTAATTGTTTGAGCTGTAAGGCAGTTCAGTGTATTCTGTTTATGTCATTTCTTTGCTTATTATTGACTCTGCAGCCCAAAGGATAGGCACTGGTTCATAAGGTTATTTGAATACCTATCTATGTTACATATGTTCCAAGTTTTCAACTACCAAATCAAATTTTAAACACTCTGTTACCAAGAACACATAAGCATAACTTATAAAGGACCTCTGTCAGCAGGACACAGTCCATGATATTGATTCCTTGAAGAGAGAATCACTTAGGTTAACCCTCCTATAAAGAAAAGGAAGAAGGATTGAAATCCTTATATCACTGGTTTCTTGTCATATAAAAGATCATGGTTTATATGGTTATATCTTGTATATGATTATGCTTGATCATTTACAAGGTATTTTATGAGATTGTTCAAAAAAGATACATGACAAATCAGTGTCCACATTAAAATACTGTGTTATCAGTCATCTTATAAGGTAAAACCTGCCTGAGCATTTGTGGAGCTCAAAAACGAAGAAGGATGTTGTTTAATCCTTAGCAATTAGGCTTTTCTTGTCTCTGAACTGTGAAACAGGATTAAGAGGTAACAAGATTCAGATAAGTATTTCAATCAATATAGTTCATGCAAGAAAAATCCCTAACACTAACTTCACTAAGGAGTAAAAATTAAAAGATCAGAGTTCAACGGGAAACACTAAGCAATGAAATAAAACAACTAAATGATTAATCCTACACCACTATTCCATGGGGCATGTAGGTTTGTGATGTTTTCATGGCTAATGAAGACTGGGCCTGCAATTTCCTCCACTCCAGATGTTGAGCTGAAAACCTAACCACAAGCTGATGATTGTGGATGCCAATATGCGCAATTATTTTCTTCCATACTTTATTTTCCCTTCAGACCAGCACAACTTTCTCTTTGTGCGACTTCAAATGATCTTGGCACACAATCAACATAGATTCCATTTCGGCAACATAGGAGAATTCATTAGTTGTAACTGTTTTTATTTCTTTAACCACACTAACTCTGTCCTTGAAAGCCTGGTTCATTTCTTCTGGCTTCTGTAAATTTTTTCCATCCTCCTTAAACAAATTCACTTTGATGAATCCAAGGTCATTATCCATTACGCCTGTTAAGGAAGTGAGCTCTTTCATCAATTTAGCAGATTCCTCATTACCCTATTTTATAAAAAAGTTCCTCCAGTCCAAATGATCTTGTGAAACAAAAAGGATTTCATCATCGAATCCTACAATTGGCCTCTCAGATAGGAATTTTATTATACCATATTTCTTAACCTCTGTCATCTGGGCCATCACTGCCATCCACTAAGTCTTTTCTTTATCCCATTTGGTCACCTCTGCATTCAGACTATCTTTAGAAGCAACATCATCTTCATAGGTTTGACTAAGGTCATCTATGTATTTGCTTCCTTAATTAATCACCGAATCTAACCACAAGGAATATGCTTTAGCAATTGACTTGTTGCATAGGATCTGTTCCTTCATATGTTGATTATCTATAGATTTCAGATCAAAAGATATTGGGGTCTGTGTTTTTACTTAGGGATAAAAGCACAAAGTTGTGTCACGTTTTAGGACCACTTATCAACACAGCTAAATTTGAGTATTTCTAACTAAAAGTTATTTTTTGTCAAACATATGGTCTAGCTAGATTCATTCTAGCTAAGTTAGATAAGTGGTTAAACTTTTCCAATTGGAAATGTTTATTAAATGCATGTTTTATACCAATTTGGGTCCAATTACCAAAGAAATAAAATTATTTCAGAAAAAGTGATGTTTCAATACCCCCTACTCCTTTTAATGATATTTTAAAAAGTATAAAAAATACCCTTTTGTAGAGCTCAAATTCAAGATTATTTTCATATAGATTTTATAGTAGTTTGATTAGATCTAATATATTATAATTTCTAAATACAACAAGTAGGTATTTTAACATTAGGGAAGATCTTGCTTCAAATAAATAAATAAATAGTAAATCATATCAAAAAAATTTAAAAATTTATATTTAACACTAGAAGAGAGAGTCATCTTCAAGAATATGTTATTTTTTTTTCTAAATTGTGTAGATTTCATAGGGGAAATTTGGAAGGAGATGAAAACTGTCGATTTCAGATAAGTTCAACTTTGAGCAGTTATAACGGAGAAAATATAAATTGAAAACCAATATTTCTTCTTTTCTACACTGGCTATACATTTTATCTATATCATATTTTGAAATCAGAGGAAAAATAGATTATTTGCATATACTTGTTTGGTGGGACCTAGACCCCAGATTTCAGTAGTTTTTTAGAAATTAAAAAATGGACTTCAAAAATTTTTAAACTATGTCAATTCTTGTTCAAACAAAATTTAAAAAATTATAGGCATAAATTTCATCCATTTTTACACATTTCATTAGTTTACATCATCCTCAAATTCTAAACACAAATGACACTTTTATGTCATTAAAGTTGAATAGTTTGCATGTTGTGGACCTTTTCCTTTATAAAAGTGTGACACAGGTTTGTACTTTTATCCATGATCTGGATGATGAATAGAGTAAATATACTCAGCCATCTAGAAGATTGCTAATTTTATTTCTTTCTTGTCTTTCTCATCCTTCCAGGCTCTTGTTACAATTTTCTTTGTGGAGGATTCCAAATTTTTAACATCTGCTGCACGAGTAGCCACTCCCAGATCAACCTTTTCGACCTTGAATCTTCGGCTATTACCTCATCTAAATTCTTCTCATTCTTAGGAATGGAAATTTCTACAAACCAATGTCCAGTCTTAGCATCTGTGTCTATCATTGCCTCAGTCTTGGGCTTTTTAATCTTTACATCTTTGCCTAAACATCTGCTCACAATGTCATTATCAAGCAGATAAATTGATACAATACCCCTCTTTTTGCTGATAGAGGATCAGAGCTATGCTAGTGTATCTACTGAGTCTTTAGCAGGAGGGTTTTGTAACACAGCCGAATCAACAAATATAGTGTCATTGGTGCCATGTTCTTTACTCATTTCTCCACCCCCTTGAATGTTATCCAAATTCATCATGTCTAGAGCCTGATCTTCCATTGGGGTTTGTTCTTCCTCAACAGAGTCCAATTCCACAAATTTGTCACTAATTTAAACTTTCTTTAGCCTCTTGCTTCGGGAACATGTAGTCTTGTTGGAGTAGGATATTTCACTACTGAGGAAGCCTTCTTTGTTAAGTTGACCTCCAAATAAACTGTACCTACAATATCAAGTTCAACAGGAAAATTAGGAGAAGAGGTTTCATTTTTGGGAAACAGAGTATCATGGGTTTGTACATGAGTTTCTGGCTCAGAAATCTTTAACTTTCCCAATCTTTTCTCCCTTAACCATTTTTCTGTTCTTATTATCACATTAAATGTCCTGTGTTGAATACTATCCTCCTCTTGCCTATTCCAATTTATTTCTATGAGGGGCTCATTCTGTACTTTGTTGTTGTATTAATAATCTAGCACTTCTTAATCTTCACACTCGTCAACTCCTTTAATGCTCATAGAAATTTTCATTCCTACAATTTTCCCCAAGGTGAGGTGGGACCATAATCTCCTGCGCACCTCAAATTCATCCCGACAATCTTTGCAGTAGTCCTCTAGCTGAGCTATGTGGGTGAAGCCTTCTGTCATGCCCCGGTAAGACTTAGCAAAACCCTTATTGTCAAATTTTGAGCATGCAATATATGTTTTGACCTTAAATCCTTTGACTTCTACTGCTAAATTGAGGGCATCCAAGGTAGGATTACACCAGTAATGTCCTAATTCCATAGGAAAAGTAATTCTTGAAGGTTTCTCTCCTTTCAAGCTTTTATCTATGATTGCCAACTCTCTACAAACCTCTATGAGTACCAAATGATCTAGCACATATCTAGGCAACTTGAAGGGCTCACCCTTGAATATGCCCACTCTGATATATGTAGATCTGAGAAATTGAATAAAACAATTGTCAGGTTTGAATTAGTTGCATGGCTTCATCACACAACCATTTGTGTAAGTTCCCACATAACTCAAAAACCAGATGACCCAAAAATACATCATTCACTCTGGGAAATTCTTTGAACATCTCTTTATCTGCAACAGGGGATAATAATCATAAATTTTAATTCCTGGTGTCAAGGGTTCATGAGGCAACCCAAGCCATTGTCTGGAACTGGCTAGAATATAAAACAATAAAGAGGACATGTAGAAACCTCTCATACCAACGAATTTGGATAACCCTTTGTGTAACTTCTTAGAAATGAGCTCACCCCAGTCCAAGTATTTCTCTCCTTTTGTTATTACTTGTATATAATAGAACATCTAGTCTTCCCAATGAAAAGTATGTTGATTTCCCTTAACCCTATTTAACAGAATAACCAAATATTTTATCTCTGGGATAAGACGCTCGCAGGTAAGGGGTTTTGGAAGATAGGAGCCACCTCTTTTAGTATCTAGCAACCAAGCCTTTGCAATTACATTTCTATACTATTTCTTCTTCTCTAAAAAGAATGAATAATCCATACCACTAGTCCATGCTTCATATTCCTCCTTACCTGGAATTCCCATGGCAGACATTACCATTTCCCTGTCAATCCTTACTAAAACTTCACTAGAATTAGTGTGAATGCACTTCTCATTTCCATAATAGTGATTCATACATTCCATAACCAGATCTGGGCATGGGGTTACACTTGGAAAAGTGGTGGCTTTAATCAAACCACTATGTCTGGTTTTCTCTATTATAGAACCTTTCCACGGATTTCTCAATCTTCTGAGAATTTCCTCAATAGTCACATTCAGAAGGGTTTTCTTCTAACTCTGGAAGATAACTAACTAGACTAGACGAGGATTTGAACTTAGGAAAATATGACCTGTTATACTTCATCTTATTTAACAATTAAAATTCCAAAATAAGAAGACAAGGAATTCGATAAGAAACTTGAAAACTTTGCTCAGAGTTTGACAACTCACCAGAATTCATGAAAATATCAGTGCTACAACTTTAAAATTACCTCCTTTGTCTCTCTATCTTCGTGATGATGAAATAAATCAAGACTAAATAAGAAAAAAGAAATATAACCTTCGCTTATAAAGGCAAAAGATCTGCCTAAATTCGTGACATGCCTAAACTTTCATTTCATCTGGGCAAACTGAATGTCGAAGTGACATTGTTCTGACATCTCATTAATTAACAATCATTTCACACCCTTTGAGTTTAAAAAATAATGATTAACTCTCCCAGAAAAGGTATGGTTGATTAAAATTTGAAATGCTCTAGCTTATTCTCTATCCGTACCATCATTACCTTTATTTATTATGAAATCTGTTGTGGATCTGAAATGAAAATCTTTAGATTTGAACTTTTGAAATGGAACTTTGAAAGTTCAATTGAAAGTTCAAATTGAGAAAGATAGACTTGACCAAAGATGCGATGACTTCTTAAATTGATAACAAAGACTCATCTTCCACCTGCACTTGTACAATTTGAACTTTGAAAGTTCAAATTGAGAAAAACCACCTAAAGAAAAGCTAGTCAGAACGAAGCCGCAACAACACTAGATGTGCAAGCCAGATTTGAACATGGGAATTTGAAGTTTTGAAAGTTCAAAATAAAGTTCAAAACAAAGAGGAGAAACAAACAAAAATAACATCAGCTAAAAAAACAAAAACAAAAATAAAACCATTGTAACATTGGTTTTGACTGGGGACCTGGACCAATGAAGGACAAGGAATGAACTCTAGACTCTTTGGTTTCACAAATTGGGATATTGGGTCATAAGGCCAAACTTTGACACAAAAAAAATCTCTAACGCTAAGCACAAAAAAACTTATATACAAGGGAAAAGACAAAAGCTTCAAATCTCATACAATTTCAGGTCTTGCCCATTATAGGGTGTATAGTCAGAAAATGGAAGCACTTCCATTGTTGACTAGTCTAGCCTTCTAAGTAAGTATTTTGGGGACATGTCAAGCACCTTGAATGGGTCTCTGACTTGGATATGACTTTTTCCCTTGTTCTGCCCCATTTCCCACTTTTTTCTAGCCTATTTCTGGCACCCTAAACTGCAAACTGAGACTTTTGACCTCAGGGTCAAAATAAACCTTTTTGGGTCAAGGTTGACCTCAACCTTGACCTAGGTCAGAATTGAACTTTTTCTGACCCAAGGTCCAGATTTCAAGTTTTGGGGGTTTCTAGATGTCAGGCTTTAGAATATTTAATTCCCGCTTCTGGGTCGGCTGTTTCGGTCTTCAAAGTGACGATTCTTAAATTATATTTAATATAGGTCCACTTCTAGGGATATAGGTCTAATTGGAATTTAATTCTCCTTTGTAGGCCTCTTTAGAAGATTGTACCCTAGATTCATATATAAGGAAGCCTTCTCCTCTCATTTTCTCTAACAATCCAAGACGCAAGAAACAATTCCATCCATCCAAATTCTATGCATGATCTATTGAAGCAAGCATCTACTATCAAGCATTCAAACATTCAAATAATTTTAAGCATTCAATTCATCAAGGAGATCCATTGGTAGCCATTGAAGGATTCAAGCTTTATGGAGCTCTCTTGTTGAAGATTTCTCCATCCATATTCCTCCAAACCTCTTCCTATTCCAAGATCCATTCAAGATTGGTGTTGAAGATCTACAAGAAATTGATTTGAGACATCCTATATTCTACATTCTAAATCTATTTGGTGCATACATACTTGTGGATCCACGAATTTGAATCTACCACAAGGGTTTTCATACAAGCAAGGTGAATTTGTTCATTTACTTTGTTTTAATTATGCAATTTCAATTATACTTTGAGGTTAATTCCAAAACTAGGGTTTGACCAAGGTAAACCCCTCCCCCCCAACAAACAAACCATTTTTCTTACAGGGAAAAGTTCAGAACAATGATTTGGAGTGCAGATTTAGATACCCTTTTTGGCAAACTATCGGGATCTGAAAATAGATTTTCTGTTAGAGATTTTAGGTCAGAATTGACATTCGGTTCTGGGTCAGAATCGGAGATTCTGGGTCAGAACTGGAAATTCTGGGTCAAAGGTGACATTCATTTCTGGGTCAGAATCAACAATTTGTTTAGGGCCAGAATCAGAACTTCTAGGTTGGAATCATAAATTATGGGTCAAAGGTGACATTAACCTTTGGGTCAAAATCAGAACTGAGCCAGATCGGAAAAATATTTCTGGGTTTTGTTTGTTTCTGCATTTCTGTTCTAGATCCGGTTGCATATTTTCCAGAAACTCAGGGAAAACCCCTGAAAAACAACATTCTTCAAATCTATAGCATTTTGAGGTTAGTACTTTTCTTCTAATCATTTCAATTAAATTTTTTTAATCACACTTTCTTTTCTATAAAATAGAATCTAAGGTCTTCCTCTTTATTCTCATTTCCAATTGATTGATTCATTTATGCATTGATCCTTCTTTTGGGGTTAATCAATTTGGATCCTTCCTTTGTGTATTTGAGGTTGAAAGGAACATCTTATCTTCCCCACATATCTCACAACACATTACACATTATTTAGCTACACAAAATATTTCTTTTACATCTTCCAATTTCTTATATTACATTTTGGTGAACCCGCGATAGACAACTCTTTCTTTTTTGGTGTTAGATTTACATTTTTATGTTAGATCTTGCATGCATATTAGATTATCTTTCTTTTATGTTCTTGCATTTACATTTCAAAAATTAAAAATCAAAATTTTGTGTTTCCTAAATTAGTTCATTTGCATTGCATTGGTGTATGAGCTTTACTACTTCTAGTCCTACTTATAGCATCTTGGTTAGAAGAGGCCGTAGAATTATGGGTTCTTTTGATCCATAGTCTTCCTCTCCTTTCCTTAGGATCTTGGATGACAATTTGACCACCCATGATTCCAATCCTTCTATGGGGCATAACTCTTCTCACTCATCTCATGATGAGGATGATACTTTAAGAGTTCCTCCTGAACAAGTCCAAATACTTTCAACAGAACTTGATAAAATGGGAAATTGGCTTATTCAAGAAAACCATAATCAATATTCCATCCAAGCTATAGAGGATATTAAGAAATTCCTCTGTGATAGTGATCAAGGTGTTAATCTCTTGCGTGGTATCACTTATCTTGTCTATTTGAATGTTAAACCTTTAGCTCAAGAGGCTCAAGATCTAGGATTTACTCCTCCTATCACTAGTGAGGGACCTTCTTCCGTTCCTTTACCTAGTATTCCTACTGACACTCCCCCTTTAATGACTACATCTCTCCCAATTTCATCTATTCCTATGAGTGTTCCACCGGTATCTCTAACTATCTCACAGCCTTCTTACCATAGTATTCCTTTTACTTATTCCAATCTTCTTCCAACTGTGGTTCCAAGTGTTCCACTGGTTGTGTCTTCCATTCCTACCATTTCCTACACTTTTCCTAGTGTTCCTAATGTTTCTATGCCACCTATTTATTCTAATGATTCCACAATCATTAGTTTGGCTCAAACTGTGTCATCTTTACAACAACAACTTGCATCCTTAACCTAATCCAAGTTTAGCATTCCTACATGTGACATGGGTAGTCCTTTATCCTTAGACAATATTTGTGCTAGTGTCTCTCAGCAAGCCGATATGCCTCATCTTGAGAATTACAATGGTAAAGGAGACCCTGTTACTCATGTTAAAACATTTCAAATCCTTTGTAGTGATTATGCTCATGACCATAGGATTTTAGCTAAGTTGTTTGCTAGAACTTTTTGTGATAAGGTCTTGCAATGGTATTGTTCTTTACCTCCTTGTTCTATTGATTCTTTTCCTAAACATGCTAATACCTTCATCCAACAATTTCAAAATAACATTGGTCCACAGGTTTCCTTAATTGATTTAATGCATTGTAAATAAAACACTAAGGAAAAATTGACTAATTTTATTGGTAGATTTAAGCATTTGTATGCTCATATTTCTTATCCTATTCCTGATATTTATATTCATCATATGTTTATTTAAAATTTACAAAAGGATATTAGAGATAAGATTCTGCTTACTGGATTTACCTCTTTTCAAAAACATTGTGCAACACTTCATCATTATCAATTACAAGTGATTCAATTTGAGAGCGACACTCCAATGGCTTCTGTTCTAGTTGATAAGAGTGACTCTGCTCCTTGTTATGCCCTGCATCCCCGTCCCTACATTTTGTGTGCAAAATGTTGGGTCCCCCTTTTTCTTCCTTTTTTGCTTTTCTTTTGCTGCGACTTTGCCTTGTCTTTCTTTTCCTTTCCTTCTCCGGGGTTTTCTTGCCCGGTGTGTGTTGTTTTCTTGGTTTGTTTTTTTTCCCCTCCGAGATCCTGGATCCCGGAGGTTGCCTTTTGGTTGGAAGCTGGATTCCGGACTCTGGGATTGTTTTTTGCGATGATGTTCCTAAGTCTTAAGAACATCCTCATAAGGAATCCCCGGGCCCGGAATCTGGAGGTTTGGCCTAACCTGAAATCTCTGGAAGGAGGAGAATTACTTTTTACCATGGGTATAAATAGACTCGCCTATCATTTTCACACTTACCGCGATTAAAATCTTCGAGCACTTAGAGCGAAATAGAGCGATTTTCAAAGCGATTAGCAGAGCAGTTACAGAGAGATTTGTGATAATCAAAGCTTAACACCTTCTACTGTTCTCAGACGTACGCTAGTGCTTTGTGGCGGTGAGCTTGGCAGCTTAACAATTCGAGGTTGTTGCAGAGTTCTCTTGGTAATCTTTCCCTTCCTCCACCTTCCGTGTTTTCAGGTTGGTTTCTCTGCTTCCCTCCTCTTCGCTTTGTTTTTATTTTTTGTTTTTCTTTGGGTTTGCCTATTTTTGTTTTTGTTTGCTTTGTTTCTCTGTTTTTTTTTTTTGAGTCTTCTGGTTTTGCCGCTTGCTGGCGGCTCAGCTCTGCCAGAAGGTTGTCCGCCTTCTGCGCAGATGTAGATAGTCTGTGAATAGCCTGTAGATAGCATGAACATAATGTAAATAGCTGTATATTCTTGTTTCAGCTTTGTCTGGTTTTTCCCGCGGGAGTCTTTTCGTGTGTATAGAGTTGTATATATGTATATTTCTATAGGTAACCCTTATATATCTCCTCCGTTCCATGTATATACCCCTCGACTCTCTGTATATCCTTTCGCGCGGCTCGACTAGCTGGTCGAGTCACCTTTTGCCTCTAGTTTTTCGCCTCCAAGCTTGCTTCGAGGCAGAAAACCACCTGTTTGAAACTCGGCTCTCGGCCAGTTTCAAACAGGCAGTTTTCTCTCTCCTCCATCAAGGCTGTCAGAGCCTCATTTATTTCCCATGCATGCAATTACTTCTAGCCAAGTGGCTTTTCCTTTTCACGCGTTCGAACAGTTGGCTCCGCCGCCAGTGCCATCACATCCATTCGATGCTAGCGCACGTGGCATCCATGTGGACTTGCTTCCACATTCTTCTTTGCTAATGGTCCTTTCTCTGGGCCTCGGACCTCTTTCCGCCATTCATCCTATGTCTTCGTCAATTGTGATAAAACTTCCCGGGCCTGGAGATATGATAAAAATACTAAGTTTGTGTTCTTCTTTTCGGGTACTTATACGTAAAACTAACTTTTTAGGAAAGACAAAACACCACGGTGGTAAGGTCTCCGGACCCTGGAGTTACTATGTTATTTTGATAAATATGTTCTGACGGTCGCTTTGTCTTGCAGGTCCGGACTTCATTTTACAACCATGTCTGAAGCATCCGCATCATCTCCTCCCGGAAGTCTGGAGTTGCCATCCACAACCGAGACCAGGGCAGCGGCAAAGTCAAAGATAGAAAAGGCTCTGGCAAAGCTACCCCTTACCATGAAGTTTGTGCAGGGTGAGGAGATTGTGGGCTCAAAGATTGAGTCCCAGGTAAAATTGATGACCGACCCCAGTGTCAGGACTTGGGCAGAAATACAGGCCCTAGTAAAGATAATGCATATCCAGCGACAGGCTGGAGACAAAATTGCAACCAACATCGGAGGTTCCAGACTCCTCCGGGAAGCTTGCTTCCCATGCTCCGTGCAGTCTCCGGAGCTTGTTCTCACCCTGGTTGCCAACTATAACTCTTCCGTCCAGGCCGTCATGCTTGCAGCTGCAGAACCTACGGGATTCCCCACTCCACTGGTGTCCCTTGACCCAGTTACTTTCCAAGCAGGCCTGGGAATCCCACAATTTGATAGGGCCACGGTGGTCACAAGGACCGAGGCCTTGAAAAAATTCAATCAACTGGAGGATGCTGCCCGGGTGTACATGAACACCAATTGGCTCAAGGTCCCAAAGAGGGATCCAAAAAGAATGAAGATAGATATCCCCCGCTCCGAATTCAAGGAAAGCATCCAAATGGGGATGATAGCACTGGCCCGGGTATTTGGGCAACCCTCCGCCCAAGAATTTACAAAATGGATGTACTATTTCCTACTGGGCATCTCCACTAAGGGAGAATTCTTTGACTGGGCAACCATAATTTCCAATCACGTCGACTCCCAGTTCCTGCAGCTGAACGAGAAGAAGAAGTTCTATATGACTTCTTATGTTTTTTGGGCTCTAGCCCGACAGAGGCCCCGCTCCAATGGCCTACTTACAGATGGCATTCTCGGGCTTGGCTGGGGATAGAAAGCACCGTGGGACCATTTCCCACAGATTCAATGGGAAGCCAGCTTCCCTAGTTATTGCCGGGTAAATGACTCCTTCGTTTACTACCATTTGCTCACGCCCACTCGGGATGCCAGATAATGCCTGACTACTGAGGCGATGAAATTGGTTAGTAGTTATGGGCACTACTATATCTAGTTTCAGCAGTACACATACATTAGGGTCACCAAATTCTCTCGGAAACCCCACTTGTTTCCCAAGCATTGCGGGGACAAGATCGTGCTGCTGGAATATTGCCGGCAGATGATGGAACTGCATACCCTCTTGGCACATAAGAAGGTCCCAAACGTTTCGTTCCCAATTTCCTGTGGGAACTACACCTACAATCTGGCCACCGTGAAGGAGGCAAACAATGAACTAAAATGTTATAACTTGCAGGAATTCTATCTGGCACGAAGAAATTTTGATCTGCATGGAAGAATTGCAACGGCACTGCCCCGGGCTTCGAAGCCCCACCACGCACACATAGAATATTTCTGGGCAGATCGCTAGGATTATATGGATGTGCACAGCTAGCATTATGATAGAATGACGGCCGGAATGATGCAGGAGCTAAAGCTCTGGAGGTTCCCAGCGGGCTTTTCAGACGACGCCCCCACCATAGATCCCCAGTAAAAAGAAAAGGGGATTGACAAAATGCCACTGCCGACAATGAATTGGGCTATCCAGGAGGACCACACAATTGAGGATTTCACTCAGGAAGTAGTCGAGAGAATTCATTCCTATTTTAAGAAGGCATGCCCTGGGAGTACGCGCCTAGCCTCCCGGCCGGTACCAAAAGCAGCACCACCACCGGTACCAAAGTTGACTCTGGGGGCCGGGACTTCTACACAAGGTGCAGACAAGGGAAAGAGGATAGATAAAACCTCCTCCGTGCAAGAAGTCCCCATTCAGGAGCAGATTAAACAATCTATAGTAGCCTCCCAAAAAATGAGGGAGCAGTTGATCACAAGGCTCGCCACTCCCCCGCTAATGGCCGGACCAATTCGTCCTCCTTCCTCCCCGTCACTGGCAGCCTTGATGATTAAGGCAACGGGGGTGGATCCAATGGAGATAGCAGTAATAGCCGATGCGGGGCCACCTCTGATCACCCGGAGGAAGAGAAAGCATATTGCACAGCCAAAAGCAGAACCAACACCAAGGGCTTCCCTCCCAAAAGAAGTGGAGATCCTTTCCTCCAGTTCCCCGGAACTGGAGAAGGAAACAGAACAGGTGGACATCCCAGCCAATCCCCCTCCGGAAGAGGGGTTTGACATGTTTACAGCCGATGAATTCAAAAATCTGCAAGGAGGCGACATACAAGCGGGGACAGAAGTCCCGGAGCAAGAACAAGAGGCTGTGGATCCAGAGGACCTGGAAGTAAAAAGCTGCGGAACAAGAAGAGCAGCAAACAGAAGAAAAGAGGCCGGAACCAGAAATTATCTCCGGGGCCCCAGGAACAGAAGGTCCGGGAGTGGACTGACAGCCACCAAGTGAACAGAAGGCATCCACTGGGGAACCCAGACCCGGAACTTCGGGACCAACCGTAACCCCAGCCGCCGTGTTCCCAAGGCCACTTCCAGGGGCAACCTTCGGGCGGGTAATCACAGCGGCCCAAACTCTGAATCTTGGACCGATACCGCCCTTACTACCGACAGATGAAGAAGAAGAAGAAGAGCAACATGAAGAAGCCGACCAGGGTCTAGACACATCAATTGACATCCGGGACCAGGCTGAGGAGATAGAAGTTGAAGATGTTGCTGAAGAAAAGGTTCCGGCAGGGAGAGAGACAGAGGAAGTACATGTTGAAAAGGAGCAGCCGCCACCGGACACCGAGAGAGAATCTGAAGAACACACTCTGGCAGGAAGGCCACCTCTCCCACCTCCATGGCTGGCAGAAAGCAGAAAAAAGAAAGCCCAATCCATTCCAACAGTCCCTCTCTCCCTGGCCGAAATGATGGCCCTAGCCCAGGCCCCGCCAAAAATAAAGAAGGCCCGGATAGTTCATACCCTTCGAACTGGGCCGGGCAGAGAAACAGTTGCGGTGGTGGCAACGCCTCCCCCAGATGCTGATGAAGTGACCGTGGACCCCGCAGACTACAACATCGCAGAGGTATCTTTGGGAAAAAGAGGAAAGCAGGGCGAAGTAGACCTGCTGAAGGAGGCAGCAAGGGCAGTGAAGGCCCAATATGAAAAAGAGGCCCAGAGGCTCAAAGCAGAAAATGAGAAGAATGAAAACCTTATGGGGTTGCTTGCAAAGTTGGCCCGACCCCTCAACGCCGCCCCTCCATAGACCTCCACATTAGAGGAATTGCCGCAGAGTGACATAGACTCCCTGCGAGTAATGAAGAAGAAGGCCCAGGCAGTAGAAGAATGGGTTGCTCTATAGATAGGAAACACCCGGCGTTTCCTAGCGGCCACTCTCCCAGATTTGTATATGGCCCAGCAGATTATTTTACAGGCGGAAGCATTGATTGAGCAGTGGGAGAGTGATGCCGAGAATTACCTGGCATGGAAGGTAGAGTTCGAAGAGTTCCTCACCCTGGGGGAAGACATAATTTATGAATTCAGAATTCTGGGTGAGGAATCATTTGATTTCGTAAGGGCTCAGCACTCCAGACTGGACCTCACATTGGAGGTAACCAAGCAACTGGTAGAGTCCTTACAAGAAAAGGTAAATACAGTAAAGACTTCTTCCAATTTGTACAAAGCATTTGTAATAAAGGCTTCTGGGGTTGATCCCCTTGGTACAAATACTTATACCCCCGAGGAATCAGTTTTGGGGAATTTTGATGAAATGATGGCATCTCAGTATCAATCCCCGGAGGGGATGGATGGGGCCCGAATGGAAAAACTGACCAAAATGGTGCTTAAAGGCCATGATGCTGCAAAGATGGCAGATAAGTTAAAAAATAATATTCCGGACCTGGCGGAACAAGTTGAAGTGGCTAGGCACCGAAGGGACAGCCTAAGGAAGATTGATGAAGATGGCATTTTTCGCATCCTTCAGGCCTTCAACGATAATAAACAGGCTTGAGCGTTCTCCGGGAACCGGGGAAATTTGAGCATTGAGCATTCTTTATTCTTTTGGGGACGTAAGTTCCCAGATCTCGGAGTTCCAGATCCAAAATTTTGTATTCTTTAAAGTGATCTGTGTCCCGGTCCCCGAGACCGACTGGTCACTTTCAGAGGCGGTTAATAAAGACTGTCAGAGGGTAGTTGGGCGCATCAAGAGGCGTTGGCTCGGTAGTTGGTTTCTGACAGAGTGGTCTTCTCAAGGCGCCGTTCAAAGGTACACCTGGCACATTGGAGACAGGGCGCCGCATTTTCCATTTATGAGGCATGTAGCCTCGGTCCCCGGGGGACCTACTTTCTTCTTTCTTCTCTCTGGCTCTCTTCTCGAGGCTGATTCTTTCGATGTATATTCTTGTCTTCTTCTTCTGACATGGCAGACCTATTCCATCTCCAGGTCTTTTGTAGGGTGGCGCAGGTAGTACCGGCCCCCAGATATTGTATTTTATTAAAGCACAGTAAAATAGGGTTAGGGTTAGAGAGTTGTATAAATAGACAAATCGACCCATTTCCAAGGGTCGGCAAAATTGATGATTTTGTTGTCCATAAGAAATAGCGAAGTGATTTTCTGGTTTCAGTTGTAGAGCTCAATGCTCCATTGTTCTGTTCTTGGTAGTTAGATGCTCCCCTGGAGCCATCATTGTATCACGCACCAGTGCTTGCTGGAAAGAATATTAATGAAGAAGGAAGGATTCTTGGCAATGATGTTGTTAGCGTCTCTACTTCTGAGTTAATGGTATTTCATGTTTTAATGTTCTGTATGTCCTTTACTATGTTATGTTAAAGTATATTAATGAGCTCCTTATTCTGCTACTGATAAGATGCTAACTGATGGTTATGTATTTCTTCGGTATTTAGTGTAGTCTTTCAGAGTATTGTTGATGTTCCAGACTTTTCAACATGACTGTAGTTAGATAAACGTTTCTAACCCTGCAGGATCTTTTTTCATTTTATTTGCTAAGTGTAGAATGCTCTGGGAAACCCTTACTATTTTGAATCTCCGGGAGAATGAGTTGAAGTAACCAGCTATCCCCCTCGCAAAATAGTCACATCCCCCAACCGAGCCCCGCACCGTCGTGACCCGACACCTAGGTGCTTGAAGGCCCGGAGGATTTATTTCCCCCGGACAACCTTTGCAGGCAGAGTTGGCCGATTTCTCCGGAACCCGGTGACAACTTATGACTGTTGGCAGACCCGGTCAGCAAAACCCCGTCAACAGAAACTGGTGCTAGAAGGAGGGCATGAACTCATCCCCCTCCCAGGATTCTGATTTTACACCTCCCGAGGGTTCCCCGAGTTGTAGTTTTAGGAGAAAAGCCTTTAGTGGGATTGGATCTTTTTCCCCAACTAAATTTGAAAGAGTCCTTAGATCGGCCCCGAAACCTGGAAGGTTTGTTGAACTCGAGCCTCCTGCTCGAAAGAAACGGACGTCGAAAGTCCTACCAACCACTGTTGTCTGGGGATGTACCATACCCTTGAATACTCGAACTCCCCAGACGGTCCCGGGAACCAATACCCAAACTACCCAACATATAGTTCCCCCAATGGCTGCATATTTCAGAAACACTGGGTCCCTAATGGGCACTTTTCCGGGTGCAATCAATGATTTACCCTCTCACCCGGAGAAGATCTGCCCACGATATGAGCACTTAGGCTCACGAACCGCAGAAGAACATTTACAGACATACAAAGATGCCATGAATCAACACTGGATCCAGCATGAAGATGTTGTGACCCACATGTTTCCCCTATCCTTAGGACAGAGCGAGTTGAACTGGTACTTGAACCTTCCTGCCAACTCCATAAACACTTGGCAGGATATGGAGGATGCCTTCTTGGCTACCTTTCGCGTGCATGTGGACCCAGCCTGGTCCCATAGCCAATTCATCTCCATCAGAAAGGAACCCAATGAACCTCTTGCAACATTCAACCATAGGTTCCAGCGTGCCCTGAAGAGGTGCATAGGCCCTTTTGTCCCATCGCCAGATGTTACCATATAGACATACCTTAATGCGATGGACTCTTTCATTGCTACCCTCCTTTGGAGAACAACCATCCCGGGCGACCGGGATACTTTGGCGAAAGTCTACAACCTGGCCTTAGATTTTTCCCGCAGTCTCAGCAAATCCCTGGGAAGGATTGGACAGAATACACCTTTCAACATGATCCCTGGCGGAACTGCTTATGCCAAGGGTTACAATCCCAATCTGGCAATAGGTGCCCCCTCGATGGCGGTGAATCCCCCGCCACCTTCGATAGACCAACAGGTGCGATATGTTTACCCCTCCCAGACCCAGATGACACCTGGTCTGGAAGTCTTCCCTTGGAATCAACCACAACAGACACAACGGGCCCAGGCCAAACCAACAACAATGGAACAACAACGCTAATACCGAAGGCCCACCTCTGAACCAAAACACCAACCAAAATGGTGCTGGGCCATCCCATTTTACGCTAGTCGCAGACTTCCAGCCCATGACTAATTAGTGTCAGCTGCACGATACAGGTTCGCACAATGAAGTGAATTGTGCCACTCTGGAAAAATTCATAATGATCTCTCAGTTGGACAGGCAACAATCGCACGATACTGCTCCCCCGAAGCCCCCTGTCCAAGAGAAAACTCATAGTGCCTTCACCTGTGACACCATATTCTTCGGTACTCCCGGGGAAGATGAGGAAGAATCCGAACTACAAAGATTCTTTGATGAGTCCATTCCGCCCTTTGAGGCCAATGCCTTTACCAACCCACGGGCTCCATACAACACCTGGAGCCAGGCAGGTAAAGGACCAGCTTACACACCTACACCTCTCACCAAAGATACTCCTCCTCCCCAGAGTAATGCAACTGATCGACCCGTCCCTCCAAAAGGTCCTAGCTCTAACTAAGCAAAAGATCCCACGGAGGAAAATCACCAGTTCCCGGGAGGAAGATTCGACATCACGAAGGCGTTAGAGAAGACCACCACCTCCATGACCTTGATGGAGGTTTTGTTAAATTGTCCCGAGCAGAAGAAGTCCCTTCTGAAGCTCTTAGGGAACCCGAAAGTAGTCATCCGCCCACCTAAGACTGTCTCATTCGAAGATGCTAACGTGGCTGTCTTCCGGGGAAACAATGAGGATCCTCCCTTCCTACTAGGCCTAAACATTTATGGCAAAAATATACATAACTGCCTAGTAGACTCTAGAGCTTTGGGTAACATCATGCCCTTATCCATTTGTCAGAAGCTCAGACTCCACCCCACCCCGTCTAATGGCGTAGTGATCCAACTGGATAAGACTGCTGTAAAAATGGTGGGAGAACTGAAGAATGTCTGGATACATCTTATCCAGGACCCCAAGATAGCCAGCATCATTGACATCCAAGTGGTGGACATCCCAGAGACTTACGGGATGTTACTAAGTCAGAATTGGTCTAAGTCCTTAAATGGATACTTTTTGACCGACTTCACCCACTTATGGCTTCCGTGGGAAGGAGAATCCAATCAGATCCGGGTCGAAAGAAAACCCCGAATGAAACAGGCCCTTACCAATGTTGGGAGGGTCAATGAAGTCCTTTTCTCTGAGTCTTCTCTAGGGGTGTACCGACCTCTTGAAATCTTAACATTTGATTTCATCCCTGGAGAGGATCCCGTAGTATTGCAAAGAGCACAAGACTTAGAAGAAAAGGTGAGAGTTGAAGTTGACTCTCGGGGTTCAACAGCGACCCTTGCCACACTCCTATTCGGCACTTGGTGCCGAGTGCATTACCAAAAACATTCAGAGCACAAGTGTGAGCCATGCCTATCAATCGCTACCCGACAAATTGATATCCTCTGGAGTGAACATACAACCGTTTCCCCTGGACCCAGTACTTCTACGAGATGCACTCCTTTAGTGCCATCCACCCAGGAATCACCAATCAAAATGCCTCTGGGGATAAGTTCCACTTCCACGCCGGTAGTCCAGGAGGAAATTCCCAAGTCTCCCAGCGACAATCCAAAGAAAACTCCCTGTCCCCAGCCCCAGATTACAAACAATGACTTATGGACCCTTAAGTTCGACGGGTCCCGATCCAAACAAGGCTGCGGGGCTGGGGTAGAATTAATCAACCCGCAGGGGAAATCCTTCCTCGCGTCCTACAGATTGCAATTTAACTATACAAACAATGTCATGGAGTATGAGGCCTTGGTCCTTGGACTCCTATTCACACTAAGGAAATGTATCACCCACCTCCGGGCTCTGGGTGATTCAGAGTTGGTTGTTAAACAAGTCCGGAGTCAATACACATGTCACGACAAAAGGCTGGCCATGTACTGCAACCGGGCTTGGAGCCTTATTGAATATTTTGATGCCTTTGGCATTACCTTATTCCCCGGTGACAGAACTATGTCCCGGATGCCCTAGCCATTTCTGCCAGCACACTTGAGCCGATGGCCGGCTCATGACTCTGGAGGTTTTCAGTTGAGATGGTCCCCACCCCCTCCATTCCAGACAACATTACCCACTTTCAAGTTTTTGAGGACGATCAACATATCCCGGCCTTCATGGCCAATGTTGGTGTTTTTGAGGATCAGGTAGTGGAGGAACGAGACCACGATGACACTGGATAGGGTAATGAAGACGATGGGATCATGGACTTGCCCACCAACACTATCCCTAAGGGGATGGTTACATTAGAGAAAATCTTTGATTCGGACCCTCGGGCCCGTGAGAAGGTATCATCCTCTCCTGAGGGAGGAAAGTTTGAAAAAGTTAACATCGGCCAGCCCGGTGAAGAGAAGATCATCCACATAGGCACCTCCTGTTCCCCTGAGAAAAAGGAGAAGATTCTCGTGGTTCTCTGAGAATACATTGATGTAATTGCCTGGGGGTATGAAGACCTAAAGACATATGACACCTCCATCATGACTCACACCATTCCCCTGAAGCCAGATGCTAAGCCCTTTCGGCAAAAGCAAAGACTGGTCTACCCTCTGATAGAGCCTCTGATTCGTCAGGAGGTAGAAAAACTGCTGTTAGCTCAGATTATTTTTCCAATCTGACATACTACATGGGTTGCCAACCTGGTCCCAGTCAGGAAGAAGAATGGTGAGATTCGCCTTTGCGTAGATTTCTAAAATTTGAACAAGGCCTCCAAGAAAGACAATCACCCTCTCCCCTCGTTGGATGAGGTGTTACAAATAGTGAATGGATCCCAGATGATGTCTTTCTTGGATGGATATTCAGGATACAACCAGGTCATGGTCAAATATAAAGATAGAGAGAAAACAACGTTTACCACCAAGTGGGGAACGTTTGCGTATAGAAGAATGCCCTTCGGGTTGATCAACACAGGGGATACTTTTCAGAAGGCCATGGACATTGCATTCGAAGGCCTTGTAAATCAATGCATAATCATCTACACGGATGATTTGAGCGTCTTCTCTCGGGAAAAGCGTGATCACGCCGCCCACCTCGCTCAGATCTGCGAGAGATGTCGCCGGTATGGAATATCCCTCAACCCCAAGAAGTGCATATTCGGGGTCACTGAGGGGAAGTTTCTCGGGCATATTGTCTCTGAGAAGGGTATATCCATAGACCCTGATAGAGTCGAAGCATTACTAAACCTACAGATGCCTGGTAGCAAAAAGGAAATGCGATCCTTCTTTTGAAAAATCAACTTCGTGCGTTGATTCATTACAGGATTCGCAGAGATATTAAGCCACTCAACGAAATGATAAAAAAGGATACCAAAATTGAGTGGAGTCCTGAAGCAAAGCAGGCGTTTACCCAGATTAAATAGACGATAATGGAGGCACCTGTCTTGGCTAGTCCGGACTATTCCCTCCCATTTTACATATACTCATTTGCTTCACCGCATTCTGCCGCGGCAGTACTAACCCAAAAGGTCAAAGGGGAGGAACGACCAATTGCTTTCATGAGTTCCCCCTTTAAGAACGCTGAAGTCCGGTATTCATCACTGGAAAAATAGGCCTTTTCTCTAGTTCGCGCCGTGAAAAAATTCTGGCATTATATTCTCCGGAGCAAAGTGCATGCTATCATCCTGGACCAGGCTGTCAAATCTCTGCTGATGCAGAGTGAATTGGGTGAAAGGTGGGGGAAATGGATGGCCATCCTCTAGGAATACGATTTAGAGATGCAGCCCATGAAAATAGTCTGAGGCCAGGGACTAAGTCGAACAATAGCAGAAGAGATTCCCCACGTAGAATGCCACACTTATACGGTGGAGTCCATTACCTAGGATCCATGGTATACTGATCTGGTGTACTTGTTGCTAAACAACAAATTCTCGGAGGGATTACCTCCCCATAAATGCCATGCCCTATGGATGAAAATCACCCATTTTATGATCAAAAACTCTGCGCTTTACCGTCGGAACTACGAAGGAGTGTACCTTCGGTGCATCGACAGAGACCAAGCTGTAAAAATAATTGATGAATTCCATGGACAGTTTGGAACCAGGCATGGTTCAGCCGACGCCACTGCCCATTAGATCCTTCGGGCGGGATACTATTGGCCCTATATCTTCAAGGATGTTTACACTCATGTCAGAAAATGCCATACTTGCCAAACTGCAGCGCATCATGAGCGTAACCCAGCCATGCCTCTGCAACCAGTCTACAAGGCTAGACCCTTTGCCCAGTGGGCATTTGACTTCATCGGGGAGATCAACCCCAACTCGTCTGCCAACCACCGATATATTCTTACTGCGACTGATTACTGTACTCGGTGGTCTGAAGCTATACCTTGTAAAAACAACACGGCGGACGTAGTTATCAAGTTCTTGGAAGAAAATATTGTCACAAGGTTTGGAATGCCCTTTGCTTTGGTATGTGACAATGGTCCGGCATTTTCTTCTGCACAATTACTCGAATGGACCTACAACCGAAAGATCACACTTAAGTTCTTCAGCAACTATTATCCTCAGGGAAATGGCATTGCTGAATCAACAAACAAGAATCTACTTGAGGTGATCAAACATCTATTGGAACAAAACCCCCGAGATTGGCACCAAAAACTGAAATTTGCCCTCTGGGCGGATCGCATTCGTATTAAAGCCACCCTGGGGACATCCCCATTCCACCTGGTTTATGGTCAGAACCCTGTATTCCCGGTCAACTTACAGATCCCAGTTTTACAGTTTATACAGGAATTCAACAATAGGGACAACATTGTGGAGGTTCGACTTTTGAATCTGGTGCGAATGGAAGAACAGCGAGACGCAGCCCTTGAACACTTTGCGCATCATCAAGCAGTAGTAAAATGATGGTTTGACAGAACAGCCCAATACAAGGCTTTTCAGATCTCGGATCTGGTCCTGTTGTGGGATAAGGCCCGGGAGAAGAAAGGAAAGCACACCAAGTTCCAACGGCTCTGGCTCGGACAATACTTAATTTTAGAAATCTACGGGGCAAATACTTATCGCCTTGACACCTTGACTGGAGAACCTGTTGCATTGCTTGTTAATGGGCAGTTTCTCAAGCATTACTTCGAATAAGGGTAAGATTGTCCAAAATTTCTATTATATGTAAATGCCCCCTTGTAAATAGTTTTGTTGGCTGTCCTCCGGGGCAGTCTACCCCCTTTTTCTTTTGTTTTTGGTGTCTTTGTTTTCACTTTCGGCTTTCTTTTGGTCCTGGATTTTTGCTCCGTCTTGTAGGGGTTGGAATGCTTCGCATAACTTTGGCCTCTGGTGCAATGCCTCCGGCATGGGGAACTTTAGAATCTATCTTTATCACGGTGGAATCAACCCGGTCTCCAGGATTGTTTTGCAGGATATGGCACATTTTCGAGCAATCTCCATTGGGTGTTTTCTCTGAGAGTCTGGCAATCAGTGAACAATAATAATCTAAGGAACAAGTAATTGGACACGCCGAGGGTAGATCAGCTATACTGGTTGGTTGATCCACGTCTAAAATCTAAAGAAATTCTTCCCGGGTCCGGAGTTTTATCCTCTTTGAATATCTAAATATAGGTAGATAGGTGAAAGAAGTACCACCATTTGAATTTAGCTAAGCTTAAGCTCAATGGTGAAAGAAGTACCACCTTCCCCGCCTGGAAATCAATAAAGTAATAAGAGGAAAAGTGGGATGAAACTCTGGCCTCCGGGGGGAAGCAATCAAATTGATGACTGGTTCGATGTAATTAGTTCCGCTTCTCTATTCCTCCTAAGAGGTCATCGGCTTGATTTCCTTCCAAAGCACACACGAAACCACTGATGAAAGGCTACGGAATGACTCCTGTGTGGTCGGGTTCTCTCGAATATGCTACTCTCTTCTTGTCAAACA
This sequence comes from Thuja plicata, assembly GCA_018584345.1. Taxonomy (NCBI): domain Eukaryota; kingdom Viridiplantae; phylum Streptophyta; class Pinopsida; order Cupressales; family Cupressaceae; genus Thuja; species Thuja plicata. Next base: position 509,039 of record MU227922.1, on the reverse strand, counting down.
CTTTGGGAGGACGATTTGTTCCATTTGTGCTAACCAGAGATTCTATGGTTCTCAAATGCGCTAAGGCATTTATCCCAGATAGTCGCCATTTGTTATGCCCTGCATCCCCATCCCTACATTTTGTGTGCAAAATGTTGGGTCCCCCTTTTTCTTCCTTTTTTGCTTTGCTTTTGCTGCGGCTTTGCCTTGTCTTTCTTTTCCTTTCCTTCTCCGGGGTTTTCTTCCCCGGTGTGTGTTGTTTTCTTGGTTTGTTTTTTTTCCCCTCCGAGATCCCAGATCCTGGAGGTTGCCTTTTGGTTGGAAGCTGGATTCCGAACTCTAGGATTTTTTTTTGCGATGATGTTCCTAAGTCTTAAGAACATCCTCGTAAGGAATCTCTGGGCCTGGAATCCGAAGGTTTGGCCTAACTTGAGCAGTTATAGAGAGATTTGTGATAATCAAAGCTTAACACCTTCTACTGTTCTCAGACGTACGCTAGTGCTTCGTGGTGGTGAGCTTGGCAGCTTAACGATTCGAGGTTGTTGCAGAGTTCTCCTAGTAATCTTTCCCTTCCTCCGCCTTTCTATGTTTTCAGGTTGGTTTCTCTGCTTCCCTCGTCTTCGCTTTGTTTTCATTTTCTATTTTTCTTTGGGTTTGCCTGTTTTTGTTTTCGTTTGCTTTGTTTCTCTATTGTTTTTTTTTGGGTCTTCTGGTTTTTCCGCTTGCTGGCGGCTCGACTCTGCCAGAAGGTTGTCCGCCTTCTGCACAGATGTAGATAGTCTGTGAATAGCCTGTAGATAGCATGAACATAATGTAAATAGCTGTATATTCTTGTTTCAGCTTTGTCTGGTTTTTCCCGCAGGAGTCTTTCTGTGTGTATAGAGTTGTATATATGTATATTTCTATAGGTAACCCTTGTATATCTCCTCTGTTCCATGTATATACCCCTCAGCTCTCTATATATCCTTCCGGGTAGCTCGACGAGCTGGTCGAGTCACCTTTTGCCTCTAGTTTTTTGCCTCCAAGCTTGCTTCAAGGCAAAAAACCACCTGTTTGAAACTCGGCTCTCGGCCGGTTTCAAATAGGCAATTTTCTCTCTCCTCCATCAAGGCTATCAGAGCCTCATTTATTTCCCATGCGTGCAATTACTTCTGGCCAAGTGGCTTTTCCTTTTCACGTGTTCGAACAGTTGGCTCCACCGCTAGTGCCATCAAATCCATTCAATGCTAGCGCACGTGGCGTCCACGTGGACTTGCTTCCACATTCTTCTTTGCTAACGGTCCTTTCTCCGGGCCTTGGACCTCTTTCCACCATTCATCCTATGTCTTCGTCAATTGTGATAAAACTTCCCGGGCTTGGAGATATGATAAAAATACTAAGTTTGTGTTCTGCTTTTTGGGTACTTATACATAAAACTAACTTTTCAGGAAAGGAAAAACACCACGGTGGTAAGGTCTCCGGACCCTAGAGTTACTATTTTATTTTGATAAATATGTTCTGACGGTCGCTTTGTCTCGCAGGTCCGGACTTCATTTTACAACCATGTCTAAAGCATCCGCATCATCTCCTCCCGGAAGTCTGGAGTTGCCATCCACAACCGAGACCAGGGCAGTGGAAAATTCAAAGATAGAAAAGGCCCTGGCAAAGCTACCCCTCACCATGAAGTTTGTGCAGGGTGAGGAGATTGTGGGCTCAAAGATTGAGTCCCAGGTAAAATTGATGAACGACCCCAATGTCGGGACTTGGGCAGAAATGCAGTCCCTAGTAAAGATAATGCATATCCAGCGACAGGATGGAGACAAAATTGCAACCAACATCGGAGGTTCCAGAATCCTCCGGGCAGCTTTCTTCCCATGCTCCCTATAGTCTCCAGAGCTTGTTCTCACCCTGGCTGCCAACTATAACTCTTCCATCCGGGCCGTCATGCTTGCAGCTGCAGAACCTACGAGATTCCCCACTCCACTGGTGTCCCTTGACCCAGTTACTTTCCAAGCAGGCCTGGGAATCCCGCAATTTGATAGGGCCACGGTGGTCACAAGGACCGAGGCCTTGAAACAATTCAATCAACTAGAGGATGCTTCCTGGGTGTACATGAACACCAATTGGCTCAAGGTCCCGAAGAGGGATCCAAAAAGAATGAAGATAGATATCCCCCGCTCCGAATTCAAGGAAAGCATCCAAATGGGGATGATAGCACTGGCCTGGGTATTTGGGCAACCCTTTGCCCAAGAATTTGCAAAATGGATGTACTATTTCCTACTGGGCATCTCCACTAAGGGAGAATTCTTTGACTGGGTGACCATAATTTTCAATCATGTCGACTCCCAGTTCCTGCAGCTGAACGAGAAGAAGAAGTTCTATATGACTTATGTTTTCTGGGCTCTGGCCCAACAGAGGCCCCACTCCAATGGCCTACTTACAGATGGTGTTCTCGGGCTTGGCCGGGGACAGAAAGCACCATGGGACCATTTCCCATAGATTCAATGGGAAGCCAGCTTCCCCAGTTATTTCTGGGCAAACGACTCCTTCGTTTACTACCATTTGCTCACGCCCACCTGGGATGCCGGATACCGCCTGACTACTAAGGCGATGAAATTGGTTAGTAGTTATGGGCACTACTATATCCAGTTCTAGCAGTACACATACATTAGGGTCGCCGGCTTCTCCAGGAAACCCTACTTGTTGCCCAAGCATTGCGGGGACAAGATCGTGCTTCTGGAATATTGCCGGCAGATGATGGAACTGCATACCCTCTTGGCCCACAAGAAGGTCCCAAATGTTTCGTTCCCAATCTCCTGTGGGAACTACACCTGCAATCTGGCCTCTGCGAAGGAGCCAGACAATGAACTAAAATGTTATAACTTGCAGGAATTCTATCTGGCACGAAGAAATTTTGATTCGCATGGTAGAATTGCAAGGACACTACCCCGGGCTTCGGAGCCCCACCACGCACACATAGAATATTTCTGGGCAGATCACTAGGATTATATGGATGTGCGCAGCCGACATTATGATAGAATGACGGCCGGAATCATGCAGGAGCTAAAGCTCTGGAGGTTCCCAGCGGGCTTTTCAGACGACGCCCCCACCATAGATCCCCAGTACAAAGAAAAGGAGATCGACAAAATGCCACTGCCGGCAATGAATTGGGCTATCCATGAGGACCACACAATTGGAGACTTCACTCGGGAAGTAGTCGAGAGAAGTCATGCCTATTTTAAGAAGGCATGCCCCGGGAGTACGCGCCTAGCCTCCAGGCCGGTACCAAAAGCAGCACCACCACCGGTACCAAAGTTGACTCTGGGGGTCAGGACTTCTGCACAAGGCGCAGACAAGGGAAAGAGGATAGATACAACCTCCTCCGTGCAAGAAGTCCCCATTCAGGAGCAGATTAAACAATCTATAGTAGCCTCCCAACAAATGAGGGAGCAGTTGATCACAAGGCTCGCCACTCCCCCGCTAATGGCCGGACCAATTCATCCTCCTTCCTCCCCGTCACTGGCAGCCTTGATGATTAAGGCAACGGGGGTGGATCCAACGGAGGCAACAACAATAGCCAATGCGGGGCCGCCTTTGATCACCCAGAGGAAGAGAAAGCATATTGCACAGCCAAAAGCAGAACCAACGCCAAGGGCTTCCCTCCCAAAAGAAGTGGAGATCCTTTCCTCCAGTTCCCCAGAATCAGAGAAGGAAACAGAACAGGTGGACATCCCAGCCAATCCCCCTCCGGAAGAGGGGTTTGACATGTTTGCAGTCGATGAATTCGGAAATCTACAAGGAGGTGACATACAAGTAGGGACGGAAGTCCCAGAGCAAGAACAAGAGGCTGTGGATCCAGAGGACCTGGAAGTAAAAGCTGCGGAACAAGAAGAGCAGCAAACAGAAGAAAAGAGGCCAGAACCGAAAATTATCTCTGGGGCCCCAAGAATAGAAGGTCCGGGAGTGGACCGACAGCCACCAAGTGAACAGAAGGCATCCACTGGGGAACCCAGACCCGAAACTTTGGGACCAACCATAACCCCAGCCACCGTGTTCCCAAGGCCACTTCCGGGGGAAACCTTCGGGTGGGTAATCACAGTGGCCCAAACTCTGAATCTTGGCCCGATACCACCCTTACTACTGACAGATGAAG
>MU227922.1:483160-504878 GCA_018584345.1 Thuja plicata | reverse complement strand
ACATCAATTGACATCCGAGACCAGGCTGAGGAGATAGAAGTTGAAGATGTTGCTGAAGAAAAGGTTCCGGTAGGGAGAGAGACAGAGGAAGTACATGTTGAAAAGGAGCAGCCACCACCGGACACTGGGAGAGAATCTGAAGAACACACTCTGGTAGGAAGGCCACCTCTCCCACCTCCATGGCTGGCAGAAATCAAAAAAAGGAAATCCCAATCCGCTCCAATAGTCCCTCTCTCCCTGGCCGAAATGATGGCCCTAGCCCAGGCCCCGCCAAAAATAAAGAAGGCCCGGACAGTTCATACCCTTCGAACTGGGCCGGGTGGAGAAACAGTTGCGGTGGTGGAAACGCCTCCCCCAGACGCCGATGAAGCGACCGCGGACCCTGCAGACTACAACATCACAGAGGTATCTTTGGGAAAAAGAGGAAAGCAGGGTGAAGTAGACCTGCTGAAGGAGGCAGCAAGGGCAGTGGAGGCCCGATATGAAAAAGAGGCCCAGAGGCTCAAAGAAGAAAAGGAGAAGAATGCAAACCTTATGGGGTTGCTTGTAGCACTGGCCCGACCCCTCAACGCCGCCCCTCCACAGACCTCCACATCAGAGGAATTGCCGCAGAGCGACATAGACTCCCTGCGAGTAATGAAGAAGAAGGCCCAGGCAGTAGACGAATGGGTCGCTCTACAGATAGGAAACACCCGGCGTTTCCTAGCGGCCACTCTCCCAGATTTGTATATGGCCCAGCAGATTATTTTACAAGTGGAAGCACTGATTGAGCAAAGGGAGAGTGACGCCGAGAATTACCAGGCATGGAAGGTAGAGTTCGAAGAGCTCCTCACCTTGGGGGAAGACATAATTTCTGAATCTAAAATTCTGGGTGAGGAATCCTTTGATTTCGTAAGGGCTCAGCACTCCAGACTGGACCTCACATTGGAGGTAACCAAGCAACTGGTAGAGTCCTTACAAGAAAAGGTAAATACAGTAAAGACTTCTTCCAATTTGTACAAATCATTTGTAATAAAGGCTTCCGGGGTTGATCCCCTTGGTATAAATACTTATACCCCCGAGGAATCAGTTTTGGGGAATTTTGATGAAATGATGGCATCTCGGTATCAATCCCCGGAGGGGATGGATGGGGCCCGAATGGCAAAACTGACCAAAATGGTGCTTAAAGGCCATGATGCTGCAAAGATGGCAGATAAGTTCAAAAATAATGTTCCAGACCTGGCGGAACAAGTTGAAGTGGCCAGGCACCGAAGGGCCAGCCTAAGCAAGATTGATGAAGATGGCATTTTCCGCATCCTTCAGGCCTTCAACGATAATAAACAGCCTTGAGCGTTCTCTGGGAACTGGGGAAATTTGAGCATTGAGCATTGTTTATTCTTTTGGGGATGTAAGTTCCCAGATCCTGGAGTTCCAGATCCAAAATTTTGTATTCTTTAAAGTGATCTGTGTCCCGGTCCCCGAGACCGACCGGTCACTTTCAGAGGCGGTTAATAAAGACTGTCAAAGGGTAGTTGGGCGCATCAAGAGGCATTGGCTCGGCAGTTGGTTTCTGACAGGGTGGTCTTCTCAAGGCACTGTTCAAAGGTACACCTGGCACATTGGAGACAGGGTGCCGCATTTCTCATTTATGAGGCATGTAGCCTCGGTCCCCGGGGGACCTACTTTCTTCTTTCTTCTCTCTGGCTCTCTTCTCGAGGCCAATTCTTCCGATGTATATTCTTGTCTTCTTTTTCTGACATGGCAGACCTATTCCGTCTCCAGGTCTTTTGTAGGGTGGCGCAGGTAGTACCGGCCCCCAGATATTGTATTTTATTAAAGCACAGTAAAATAGGGTTAGGGTTAGAGAGTTGTATAAATAGGCAAATCGACCCATTTTCAAGGGTCGGTAAAATTGATGATTTTGTTGTCCATAAGAAATAGCGAAGTGATTTTCTGGTTTCAGTTGCAGAGCTCAATGCTCCATTGTTCTGTTTTTGGTAGTTACATGCTCCCCTGGAGCCATCATTGTATCACGCACCAGTTCTTGCTGGAAAGAATATTAATGAAGAAGGAAGGATTCTCGGCAATGATGTTGTTAGCGTCTCTACTTCTGAGTTAATCATATTTCATGTTTTAATTTTCTGTATGTCCTTTACTTTGATATGTTAAAGTAGATTAACGACCTCCTTATTCTGCTACTGATAAGATGCTAACTGATGGTTATGTATTTCTTCGATATTTAGTGTAGTCTTTCAGAGTATTGTTGATGTTCTGGACTTTTCAGCATGACTGTAGTTAGATAAACATTTCTAACCCTGCAGGATCTTTTTCATTTTATTTGCTAAGTGTAGAATTCTCTGGGAAACCCTTACTATTTTGAATCTCTGAGAGAATGAGTTGAAGTAACCAGCTATCCCCCTTGAAAATAGTCACATCCCCCAACCGAGCCCCACACCGTCGTGACCCGACACCCAGGTGCTTGAAGGCCCAGAGGATTTATTTCCCCCAGACAACCTTTGTAGGTGGAGTTGGCCGATTTCTCCGGAACTCGGTGACAACTTATGACTGTTGGCGGACCCGGTCAGCAAAACCCCGTCAACACTCCTAATCCTAATAAGTTTCAAAAACCTAACAACTATGTCAAGATCTATAAATAGGTGAATGCAGTCACTGATCAAGTTGTTGTTGCATCCAACAATGCCACTTCTGCATCCACTGCATTCTGTATCAATCATATGTTTACTCCTCTCTTTGAATCTTTACATTCTATTATTAGTAGGTTGTTAAGTGCTAATATGATTACCTTGCCTCCTATTTGACCTCTTATCCCTACCAAGATGACATCAAAATCCTTTGATTCAAAATATTTTTGTCAATACCATCGACAGAATGGCCATGATATTGAAAAATGTTATTCTCTAAAGCAAAAGGTTCAAGACTTAATCGATTCTAATGCTTTATCCGTTGATAATTTTGATGGTAATGGGAACAAATTTGTCTCTCCTCCTAATCAAAACCTTCAAATCTATACAAATCCTTTACCTACACATGATACTAATACCATCGCTCAGCCATCTTCTATGGATATTGTTTACAATTCAAAGATGGATGATCTGAATCATATTGTTAATCATGTGGAGTGCGTTGTTTCATCTCAACCTACTGTTCAAGATCCTTTGCCTCCACTTCAACTTCAAGTTCCACCTAAACCCCAAAAACAAACTAAGGATAAACGACCTAGGGAACTCTCAATTAACTTTGATGATTCTGAGACTATTAAGGCTCCTGATGGTCCCCTTTATATTTATGCTAGGATTGCTAAGATACCTACTTATGGTTTTCTTGTTAATCCCTCATCTTTAATAAATGTCATTACTGAGGAAAACCTTTTTATGAAAAACCTACAATGTGATTTTTATGATACATCTAATGCATGGATCTAAACTTGTAATGGTTTTCTCTATCCTTCACTTGGTTCTATTAACTTGCCTATTGAACTTTTTGGTAAAGTTGTAGATACTACCCTCATTGTCATTCCTACTTCTGATCATTTTCATGTTAAATTTGGTTTGCCTTGGTTAACTGCCATGCATGCCGTTGCTTCTCCTATTCATAAGTGTATTAAGTTCATTCATAATGGAGAAGTGAAAATGATTAATCATAGTTTGTATCAACCTTCTAGGCCTAGAGATTTTTCTAATCTTGATTTCTTTTGGCCTTCATTACCTAATTCATGCCCTCCTTGTCCTGATAACCTTTTTCGTTCATATATATCCTATAAACATCACAAGGTTGTCGAGTTAAGCATGCCTTATATAGATCTTAACTGTGGTCTTTTGCCCACTCCTTATATACCTCCTTTATCCATTATTGCCAGCTCTAATATTCAACCTCCAAGTGTCACTTCTCAGCCTAATGTGAATCCTACCAATCCTCCTATGGAACCTATGAAGGATCCAGTTGTTATTCCTCCTAGTCCTCAACATGTGTCAAACAAAGAAAAACATGACAAATCTTATAATGAATGTTGTAAGAAGCATAGGGCTAATGCTAGGGGTCGTGCCTCTGTTATTCAAAATTCTTTACCCTCTTTTGACCAATCTATGCCTGATGTGGTGGAAGAAGTTAATGTTCATAATGATGTTAAGATGAATGATTATGATGATCCTATTCGCATCTTAGATCTTATTTTAATTAATCTTGATGAGGAGGATACTCTTGATGATCCTATGGATCCTAGTGATGAATATGAGACCATCAATCTTGATACTGATTTACCTCATATTCTTTCAACTCAATTAATAATTACACCTAGTATCGAACATCGTGATTCTCAAGAGGATCCTTGTTTGGAACTAGCTATTATTCCTACTGTATTGGCTATAGTCCCTCTTGCAAGTTTCCCACCTTCCCTAAAAGATATAAACCAAGATAGGGAGAGTAGGCGATGCGCTTGATTGGCTTGTCCTTCATGGTAGCCATTTTTTTGTTTTCCTGATGTATTGTGCTTCTCCTGTAACGTGTTTGCTAAATGTTTGTTAGATTCTTTTATACGATCCTTGTTACTTTGTTGGTGCAAGGTGATAAAGGAATCAAACCTATTGTACAAATCCTCTATATGTATCTTTACTCTTCTATATGTTGTTTTCATGTTATTTTGTACTTGTGCTATTGTTCATAAATGTTTTCCTTGTGTAGTCTGCTTGGATCTGTGGCATGGTAGCACTAATTCTTTTTGGTCTTCATGTTGTGGTCAAAAAATATTCTTCTTCGTAACTCTTGAGTTTTTTCTTTCCTCCATTGTGATTGTAGTTCTACTTTCTTTGGGGAATGATGTCAATTCATTTGCAATAATATCATATCTATATATACATATTATCTTATGATCATACTGACCCCACAGTAGGTAGATCCCTTATGTTTTCTTTGTATGTTTATGTGGTATTTCCCTTGATTTGTCTTCATTTGGGGGCATCTCATAGTGGAAATGTAATTAGTAGATTTGTTTATGTTTTTGTTAAATCCATTGTTCTTGTTAAAGTGTTAGGAATGACTTTACCATGGGGGCATATGCTCTACTCACTTTTTGCACACATGCACTTTCACAATATTTTCAAACTTAAAAATTTCTCCCTTTATGAATTAAAGACTAATCCTTAAAACATGGATTTTTACCTTATAGGATCTCTCTATCCCTCCAGTTTAAATTTATATGGATCTCTTGATCCCTCCAGTTTAAATTTGTATGGACCTCTTAATCCCTCCAGTTTCAATTCACAATGTTTTGATCCCTTAAGGTTGGAAGGTTTCCTTAAGACCTGATCTCCCTGATGGGTTGACTCGTGAGTAGACACATTCACTAGGCGGTTCAACTTCATCTTTCCACTTACACTATTTCCTTGTGTGGTTCACAATGGGACATAAGTTCTCATTAGGCGGGGTAATCATACCCTCTCTCTCTCTCTTTAACTGGTGATGTCTCTCTTATCATGATCTTAGGGTTGATAAAGACTTAAGTCCTTGGGGGCTTGAGGATTCCTTTGTCCCTTTTTATTTCAATAAGATTATATTTTCTTCATGATCTCCTTTACCAAGAGTTTGCATCGATTCCATACTCTTGCTAAAGTGGGGGCTAAATGTATAGTCAAAAAATGGAAGCACTTCCATTGTTGACTGGTTTAGCCTTTCGAGTAAGTGGTTTGGGGTCATGTCAAGCGCCTTGAATGGGTCTCTGACTTGGATCTAGATTTTCCCCTGTTCTTCCCCATTTCCCACTTTTCTCCAGCCTGTTTCTCGCACCCTAAACTACAAACTGAGAATTTTGACCTCAGGGTCAAAATTGACCTTGACTTTGACCTAGGTCAGAATCAACCTTTTTCTGACCCAAGGTCCAGATTTCAAGTTTACGGGGTTTCCGGATGTCAGGCTTCGGAAAGATTTAATTCTCACTTCTAGGTCAACTATTTTGGTCTTCAAAGTGAAGATTCTTAAATTATATTTAATATAGGTCCAATTCTAGGGATATAGGTATAATTGGAATTTAATTCTCCTATGTAGGCCTCTCTAGGAGATTGTGCCCTAGATTTATATATAAGGAAGCCTTCTCCTCTCATTTTCTCTAACAATCCAAGATGTAAGAAGCAATTCCATCCATCCAAATTATATGCATGATATATTGAAGAAAGCATCTACTATCAAGCATTCAAAAATTCAAAAAATTTCAAGCATTAAATTCATCAAGGAGATCCATTGGTAGCCATTGAAGGATTCAAGCTCTATGGAGCCCTCTTGTTGGATATTTCTCCATCCATATTCCTCCAAGTCTCTTCCTATTCCAAGATCCATTCAAGATTGGTGTTGAAGATCTACAAGAAATTGATTTGATATATCCTACATTCTAAATTCTACATCCATTTGGAGCATACATACTTGTGGATCCACGGATTCGAATCCGCCACAAGGGTTTCCATACAAGCAAGGTGAATTTGTTCATTTAATTTGTTTTACTTATGCAATTTCAATTATACTTTGAGGTTAATTCCAAAACTAGAATTTGACCAAGGCAAACTCCTCCCCCCCAAAAAACAAACCATTTTTCTTATAGGGATAGGTTCAGAACAATGATTTGGAGTGCAGATTTGGATACCCTTTTCAGCAAACTATTAGGATCTGAAAATAGATTTTCTGTTAGATATTTTAGGTCAAAATTTACATTCTATTCTGGGTTAGAATTGGATATTCTGGGTCAGAATCAGAAATTATGGGTCAAAGGTGACATTCATTTCTAGGTCAGAATCAACATTTTGTTCAGGGTCAGAATCAGAACTTCTGGGCCAGAATCAGAAATTCTAGGTCAAAGGTGACATATACTTTTGGGTCAAAATTAGAACTGAGCCAGATCAGATAATGATTTCTATGTTTTGTCTATCTCTGCGTTCCTATTCCAGTTTTGATTGCATATTTTCTAGAAACTCATTGTAGACCCCTAAAAATAGCATTCTTCAAATCTATAGCATTTTGAGGTTAGTACTTTTCTTCTATTCATTTCAATTAAAGTTTTTTAATCTTCCTAAATCTATCACATATTCTTTTCTATAAAACAGAATCTAAGGTCTTCCTCTTTATTCTCATTTCCAATTGATTGATTCATTTATGCATTGATCCTTCCTTTGGGGTTAATCAATTTGGATCCTTGCTTTGTGTATTTGAGGTTGAAAGGAACATCTTATCTTCCCCACATATCTCACAACACATTACACATTATTTATCTACACAAAAACATTTCTTTTACATCTTCTTCCAATTTCTTATATTACATAGGGTAAGGGAAAAGGGGTTCCATCAAGATATTGTAACTTAAATGAATTAGGTCCAAGGTCCTCACTGATAAAAAATGGACCCTTTCATAGAGTTTCGAACTTACCATGAGCACCTTTTGGTTCTCGGCGCCTATCCTAGAGAAACACTTGATCTTTTGGTATGAATTTCCTTGGCCTAATTTTTCTATCAAAAATCTATTTTACTCTAGCTTAATCCTCTATTATGTGATCAAAAAGTCTTTCTCTTTCTTCACATATCCTGGTTAGGTACATGACTCTTTTTTCAATATTGTCTTCAGTCACTTTCTGTAGTTTAATCATAGATAGTTCCAACGAGAGTGACATCTAATCTTAAACTCCATACACCAGCTCAAAAGGAGACATCGCTATTTCCATTTTAGGAGAATTCATGTCTTCCCACAGTTCCTCATAAATCCTTTTGTGCCAATCTTTATCATTCTCACTTACTAATTTCCTCATGATGTTGATCAAATTTTTATTACTCGATTCTGCTTGACAGTTACCTTGGGGGTAATAGTCCAAGGAATGAGAGAGGATTATACTATGATCATAATTATTTTTTTTAATTATCTTGAGGAGAAATTATAGGAATTATCAGTCACTAACTTGTGTGGAGTTCCAAATCTTACTAGGATAAAGTTCTTCACAAAATCACAGACCATTTCTGAGGTAGTCTTCTTCACCAAGACAACTTCGACCCATTTCATAAAATGATCTATGGCCATCAAAATAAGAGTGTGACCTGCACATGAGGGAGGATTTAAAGGGCCTATAAAGTCACTTGGCCCCATTGATGAAATGGTTCTTTAGTGATCACAGGCCTCAAAGGTAGGGCCCCTAATTGTGATTTCCTAGTGAACAACTTACACTTTTCACATTTTGCAACCCATTGGTTTGCATCCTTGAACATACCTGGACACTAATAATAGTTTCTCAAGATCTTAAAGGTAGTCACTATAGAAGATAAATTTCCTCCGCATGCTTCATTATGAAAGGCTTTTAACAGTTTCTCTTATTTTTCTTTATCCACACATCTGAGAAACATACCATCCAATCCTTTTTTGTAAAGGATGTCATCAATAATCACATACTCTGAGGCTTTGAGTTTTAGATTTTTCTTCTCCTTTGGGCTCAAGTTCTCTAGATAGTCTCCATAAGTCAAGTAGTGCACCACATCAAAAAACCAATGATCAGTTAGAGCAACCAGCAACGTTGAGAGAATCTTTCCTTTCTCATCTTCATTTTCTTCTAACAACCTGCATAGTCCTTGTCCTCGAACCAGTTTGGTGGGTGTGATATCTAAGTCAAATGATTGAATCTTGGCTACCCAGGTGGCCCTGTTGTTGATACCAACCTCTTTTTGTGTTAGAATACTTTTTACAGTAGTATTTGGAACAAAAACCTTGGAGTGAGAATGAAGTATATAGTATCTAAACTGTTTTACAACCTTTACCACTGAAAAGGCCTTTTTCTCTGCTGGTGAATAATTTAGTTCATGTTTTTTTAATGGGATACTCATGAAGGAGATTAGATTTTCTATCCCTAGCTCACTTTTCTAAATTAGAACCCCTGATAAATAATGATTAAAAGCATTACAATGAATAATAAAATACTTCTTGAATTCGGGATGAACTAGAGTTGGAGCTTTTGTAATTGCTTCTTTAATTGGTTTGAAAGCTTTTGTAGCCTCACTGCTCCATTTGAATGTCTATTTTTCACTCCTTAGGTTCATGAGAGGCTTCATGGTTTCAACAAAGTCTGGAACAAATTTCCTTAGGAAATTAACCTGACCAAAAAAATATTTTACTCTAGTTCTGTTAGATGGTAGAGCTAATTGTTGGATTTCCCTCACTCGTTCTGAATCTAGCCTTATCCCCTCTTTATATATGATGTGGCCCAATAGTTTACCTTCGGTCACAACAAAGACTGATTTTTTGGGTTTAGATAAATTCCATGCTCCCGACATTTCTGCAATATCTGCTGTAAATCCTTGATATGCCTCCTTCTTGAAAAGACTTTAAAATCATCTAGATATATGACAATGATTTGATTTTTGAGATGACTAAAGGTAGCATTCATCACTCGTTGGAATGTAGCTCTGGCATTTATCAATTTGAATGGCATACACATGTAGGCAAATGTGCCCAAGTAGTCATGAAGGTTGTCTTATGTTGATCTTCTTCTGCTACACTAATCTAGTTATACCCAGAAAGGCCATCCACCAGAGATATCATTTCTGATCCAGCCACAGTTTTAAGGATGTGATCCATTATTGGGAGAGGATAATTGTATTAAATACTTCCTTGGTTCAAATTATGAAAGTATACACATATACGTACCTCTCCATTTGTTTTTAGGTACTAGCACAATATTTGCTACCCAAGTCGAATGATGAATTAGATAGATAATGTGGGCTTGTAACATCTTATCTAATTTCTTGAAAATGGCATCCGCTACCTTGGGGTTGTAATTCCTCAACTTCTTCTTGAAAGGACTCATTCCTGGTTTGAGAGGAATGTGATTTTGCACCTGTCCTTGATTAAAATCCTCCAGGTCTTCATACGACCAAGAAAAGACATCCCTATACAATTTTAATAATTGGACAAATTTGTATTTTTCTTCTAGTTTACAACAAAGTCCCAAATTAACCATTTTGGGGTCAAATTCGTACCCAATATTCACCTTCTCATAGGCCCATGGCTCTGAATTCTTGTGCACTTATAGATTACCTGTGTAGCAATCTCACCTATCAAACAACTTCTCCAAAGCAGCTAGTCCTTTTGGAATCTTGTTACCTTTCAACTAAATTACATCTTCTTCTGAACAACCCTCCTCATTAGGGAAGAACTCATGACAATCATATTTGGATCCTTCAAACTATGTTGAAGAGAACATATCTAGATATTCCATAAAAAGATTGATATGTTTATCATCGCGAAAGATTTCCCATGATTATGAGTTGTCTCAGACACTGGGCCGATGAACCAATTCAATTCTATATATATCATTATCAAATTCAGGATAAGGTATAAGGAGAGAAGTTGATCCAGCCAAAGCATCAGCTCTAGAATTAAATTCTTAGAGAATGGCCTTAATAGAGAAGGATTCAAAACTTTCTATTTCATCCCATACTCTATTACGGTAGTGCTTAATTCTTTCATTCTCACTGAGAAGATACTTTGTACCTATTTCATGATCAGTTCTACATCTCTGAAAGCTTTCAACTTCTTAATTCCTCTTCTCTTTTCTTATTCGATCCCAAGAAGCAAGGCATCATATTCTGTTGTATTATTCATATTTCTAAACTCTAAGTTATAAGTAGAAGGGATCTTTTTTCTTTTTGGAGAGATTAGCACCACCCCTACCCCAGAACCGGCATGGGAACAACTTCCGTCAAACTCTGTGGTCCATAAAGACTGGTCTTCCAATTGCACATCTTCAACTATATCAGGTTCAGGAAGAATCAAATAATTGCCACATTCAGATTCTTCGTATAAAATATGAGATCTTGAATCATCAGAGGGAAAAATATTGTATTTTAATTTTGGTTTACCTTCAATAATAATGTTTTCTTTACCTATTAAAATGCTAGTTTGTGACCAGTCCAATTTAATCCCCCCCAAGATCTTTACAAAAGGTGTGACTTAACAACATGCCATAACTAGCGGGTATATATGAGACCAAGATTGTTAATTTAATCCTTCTTACAGGATGAGCTTCTATGACTACCTAAGCATCTTTTGTTTGACCTAACATAGGTACTTGTTTTGAATCCATAGAATAGCAATGTCCAAAGGTTTTGGTTAAAGGAAATTCCAGTGCTTTAGCTACAGAGGAGGACATTATATTATCTGAAGCCCAGGAATCAATAATGCAATTGTCAAGCTTGTGTCTGTGAATAAACAAAGACACATAGAAATATTGTGGCTTCATGAAAGATTGAGAGGTTTTGGTTAAGATTTCCCTCTGAGTTTGTTGTTCAACAGTTTCAGGTTGGCCTAATGGGTTACAAGTAGACGGCTGATTGGATTGAAAATTCATGAGATTATCAATTGATTTTGATGGTTCATTTCCTCTAACAAAATCCAATAGTTTATCAAGCTCCCTAGGATTTAATCTTAATTACTCAGAGGGAGAAATTTGAATTTTAGAGGTCTTACAAAATTCTAGAATATCAAAATAAGGGTCAACATCAAACCTTTTTGAAATTGGACCCTCTGGATAATTTGAACTCTTGACCTTTAAGAAGCTTGAAGTTTGATTTCCAGGTTCACTAGCCTTGTTAGTGGATGTTGGAGATGAAAATATAGGGGAGGACTTGTATCCATTTTGATTCCTTGTTAGCATCGAGCATGAGGGCTCCTCCAAAGTTACCAAAATATATGCACCTCTATTTGAATCTAATTTGTACTCAAGGTAGTATGTTTCAAAGTCGCCAGGTAACTTTGGACCGGCCTCATCTTCATGAACTTCTTCAACAGTTTCTCTTTGAGTATTCATTTAAACATACCTTACCATTTTTGGACATGTATTGCCATCATGATCATCTTTTAGATGAAAAAAACACATATTAGCCTTCCTGCTTGTGACACCTTCTATATCCAGTCTGTGTTGGGAAGATGGAAATGTCAACTGCCTTCTAGAAGTTCCAGCAAATTGATTTTGGAACCTTCAAGGAATGTCTTGGTAAGGTGTATTACTTTTTGGCAGTTGTTCCTTAAGGTCAATCATATCATTTACAAGTGTCTAGACCACAGGGTCTGATGAAGATGAAGATGATTGTGCGTGAGGAGTTTGAAATTATTTTCTCCACTTCCTCGCAGTGATTAAATCATCCTCCAATTCAATTGCTTGTGTCTGGGCTACACCCAAATTTACTGGTCTACTTCTGTGTAGATGAAATCCAAGGTCAAGAGGCATTGAATTTACAAAGAAACTTTTCTAATTCTCTAGGGTAGGCCTCTTCCTAGTAGGGATCTTATGTACCAATTTATTGTATTTGGCCATATAATCACGCATTGGCTCATGTATCTCTTTTTTCATCTGTTTCAACTGAGCCAAAAGTGAGTGCTCGTCCTCCACACTCTTAAACCTATTTGCAAAATTTGTCTTCATATCATCCCACCCTATTATGGAGGCTGTTTGAAGATAGATGAACCATTCTACAACACCTTTAGACAAAGTTTTCACAATAGTCTCACAGCCACATCTTCGTGTTGTATCGCCAGGACGCCACTAGCCACATTAAAAGTATTCAAATGTTCCTCAACCAAGACCTTAACTTCTACAATAAATCATGGAAATACATATTTAGCACCTTTAGGTAGGGAATGATGTGCTGGAAGGTTCAAAGTTCCCATAGTGACATCCCAAGGATTAACATCCATAATGTTTAAAACACAGAGAAGATTGATATTCAAGGGTGTAGGTATCCGTAAAAGGACTAGAGCATGGAATGATGGTGAGGCTATAGATTTCTGAGCTGGTTTAGGCTTATGTCTAGATGGCTTAGGTAGGGTTAAATCAAGGGTACAAATAATTCCTTTAAGGTCTTTGAAATCCTAATCTACTAACCCCTGCTTTGCCTGAGACCTAGTAAAACATTTGGAATCCAAAATTTAAGTCTTAAAGTCTTGGGCTTCTCTATCCAAAACTAAGGCTTCCTGAGGTATAGGGAGTCCTCTGAACCATTCACCTATTTCCTCTTCTTCTTCAATTACCAACCTGACCTATTGATACTGCTGATTTTTGGTTCTTAGTTTCCAGGCTAAAGATTTGAGATCAACAATAATGTCATCCTAAGTGTCTAGAAAATGCAAATCAGGCTACAATACTGGAGGGATTTCTTCTTTTCCAAGTATCACATCAGCAGGTAACACCATGATTAATCATTTATAAATAAAATTGAAAACTCACCCACTTAGTATTAGTTCCCCAGTACAGTCTCCAAAAATCTATTAGCTAATAGATGTATCCCCAAAATTAATCAAAGATGATCAAGAAAATAAGCCTCTACAACCCTATGGGAAAAGTCAATTAATTAACAGTTGGGATTCACCTTAATGGTCATGTCCCTCTGCATATAGGTGCAGCTCCCTCTTCAATAGTTTTCAATTATGCTTTCCATGAATCAATGAATAAAATTTCATAGATAATACTTTTAACCCTAAAGCATCAAAGGTTCAATAATCATATTTAAAATGAAATACAAATCAGATTAAAATTATTGTAATGAAGAGCTAAGATTCAGCTGAAAGAATGACATCCCTGACTAATTAAAGATAAAATTACAATACCCTAAATCCACCTCATAATCTGAAAGAAATACGACAACATATCATGATAAAATATGAAATTCCAATAGAAATCGCATTCATATACTCAGATGAACACACCAAAGTTGTGATATATGTATATATTGAATTTCAACCAACAGATCAAAATATCCTTCAAATCATAAAATCTTTTAAGTATCTAGAAACACTAAGAACTTACTGAAATTAAGATTACAAAATTTGGCTGACCCTTTTTCTCAGTCATAATAAGCCATAAATACCATGAGAAATAACCTATTTTTGGAAGTTTTAAAACTAACTCCACTAAGGATTAAAAAGTAAAAGATCAGAGTTCAACGTGAAACACTAAGCAATAGAATAAAACAACTAAATGATCGATCCTGCATGATTATTCTGCAGGGCATCCAAGTTTATGATGTTGTCATGGCTGATGAAGACTGGGCCTGCAATTTAGTCCTCTCTAGATGTTTAGCAGAAAACCTAACCAGAAGATGGTGATTGGGGATGCCAATATGTGCAATTCTTTGCTTCCATAATTTTTTTCCCTGCAGACCAGCACAACTTTCTCTTTGTGCGACTTCAAATGATCTTGGCACCAATCAACATAGATTCCATTTTGGCAACATAGGATAATTCATAAGTGTAACTATTTTTATTTCTTTAACCACACTAACTCTGTTCTTGAAAGCCTGGTTCATTTCTTCCAGCTTCTGTAAAGTTTTGTCATCCTCCTTGAACAACTGCACTTTGATGAATCTAGGGTCATTATTCTTTATGTATGTTAAGGCAGTGAGCTCTTTCATCAATTTAGCATATTCCTCAATACCCTGATTTATAACAAAGTTCCTCCATACCAAATGATCTTGTGAAAAAAAAAGGAATTCATCATTGAATCCTTCATTTGGCCTCTCAGATATGAATCTTATTATACCATATTTCTTGACCTTTGTCATCTTGGCCATCACCGCCATCCACTGAATCTTTTCTTTATCCCATTTGGTCACCTTTGCATTCAGACTATCTTTAGCAGCAACAACATCGTCATAGGATTGACTAAGGTCATCTAAGTATTTTCTTCCTCGATCAATCACTAAATCTAACCGACAGGAATATGCTTCAACAATTGACTTGTTGCATAGAATCTATTCCTTCATCTGTTTATTATCTGGAGATTTTAGATCAAAAGCTATTGGGGTCTATGTTGTTAAGACATGATATGGATGATGAATAGAGTAAATATACTTAGCCATCTGGGAGATTGCTGATTTTATTTCTTTCTTTTCTTTTTCATCTTCCAGGCTCTTGTTACAATTTTCTTTGTGGAGGATTCCAAATGTTTAACATATGTTGCATGAGTATACACTCCCAGGTCAACCATTTTGATCTTGAAATCTTTGGCTATTACCTCATCTGAATTCTTCTCATTCATAGGAATGGAAATTTCAACAAACCAACATTCAGTCTTAGCATATGTGTCTATCATTGCCTCAGTCTTGGGATTTTTAATCTTTACCTCTTTGCCTAAACATCTTCTCACCATGTCATTATCAGGAAGATAAATTGATATAATACTCCTCTTTTTTCTAATAGAGGATAGGAGCCATGCTGGTGTATCTGTTGATTCTTTAGCAGGAGGGGTTTGTAACACAACTAAATCAATAGATAGAGTGTCATTGGTGCCCTTTTCCTTACACATTTCTCCACCCCCTTCAACGTTATCCAAATTCATCACGTCTAGAGCCTAATCTTCCATTGGGGTTTGTTCTTCCTCAACAGAGTCCAATTCCACAACTTCGTGGGTAATTGCAACTTTCTTTAGCCTCTTGCTCTAGGAACATGTAGTCCTTGTTAGAGTAGGATATTTCACTGCTAAGGAAGCCTTATTTGTTAAGTTGACCTCCAAATCAATTGTACCTGCAATATCAAGCTCAACAAGAAAATTAGGAGAATAGGTTGATGATCATATTTTGTCATTAGTATACAAAGGAAATAATTTTCTAACCATAGGTAACCTGATCACTGAAAGATAGGTTTCCAACACAGCAGTTCATAGAGGTCACCAAAACTATTCTTCACCGACAGAATAGTCACAATGTAAACTGACAACACAGTTTATAGTGTAAATCGTGAGACAGTCTATAGAGCAACCCGAGAAGTAGAATATCTGCAACGACATCACCGATGAAAGACTACAGAGCAACCTGAGCACCACTCTACTGAGAGACAACTTTATTTCTGAGAAATGTGGATCTGACTTACACGTCAAATAAAACACTTGAGTTTTATATTTATCTTTATGCTTATCTTTAAAACCATTTCTTGAGTGACAAGTAAAGAACATGTAATTATTTTGATCAGTCTAACTGATTGAAAACAAGCAAACTAGGAGATCAAGGTCAAGTTGTAAACCTTTGATCATAGATTTTTTATTATAAAGTATGAAACCTAGATAGGTCAATATATTATATAAATAGATGTAGAAATCAATCAGACAATGATGATTGTAGCCACAGTAGACATCTAAGGATTAGATACAGATTTTCATGCAAAAGGACATAAAAAAATGAAATCAGTTATGAAGAACAAGATTCAAGGCTGCCGAGTAGAATAGAGCTATTAATAAATCACTATAGGTGATACACATATATATGTGAACTTAAAGGATCTGTACTCAGCAATTCAAGATTGTATATAATCAGGTCAATAAGTATTTTTGATAGCATTCTAAAAAGTGTAGAAAATAGAAGAAAACCTTTAAGAAGGTGGATTTAACAATCCTTATGTAAATCTCTTAACCCAGTGCACACTAAACAATGTTGTTAAATATCTTAACCAAGTAGACCTAACAAGTCTAAAATGTTACTCCCAACAGGGTAAGATCATCATAAGTGATCAAACTTGTAGCCTTAACCGGCACCTTTCATTCTGTAGATAGTGAAGTTTTGTGGGTTTCATCCCCACTGTAGATTTTACCTTCTAACTGGGGTTTTCTGTGTTACCAATTCTTGTGTCATGTGTACTTACATTTCATGAATGTTTCTATGAATGTTTACATGCAATTAAGTTTATGTTTTAATATTACATGCATAAGATAGAATAGCATCAATGTTCAATAATGTAAGAATAGAGTACTAATGGTTAATTGATAAAAAATTTAAGGGTACTGATTCACCCCTCCCCTCTCAGTACACACTATTCCATAATTCCAACAATTGGTATTAGAGCTAGATCTCTTATTTGGAAAAGTTTAAATCACTTGAGAGAAAAAATCATACAATGGAAAGGTATAAGCTAGAAAATAATATTGAAAATCAAAAATTGCAGATACAGATCTTCTATGAGAAATATAAAGAAGAAAGAATCAAGATGAGAGAGCTATTGGATGAAATAAAGGTAATGGCATCTCATTGTAATAAAACAGGCTATCAAGAAGAAGAGATACTTGATTTATTTGAGTCATCAGGATCTACATCTAGCAATACATCTGACACATCAGAAGGAAGCATTACAATTCTAAATGTAATTAATCAACATCTGACAAAATAAGTAAAGGTACTGAAAATTGGTCAAGAGACATATATGGTAAGGATGATTGATGTAATGAATAATGCTAGACAAGCTAGAAAAGAAAGAACATTAGTTATTGATGACAGGAGGAAGATCATTGAAAAGCTACAAGAGAGAGAGACTGAAATACAAAGACTTACTGAACATCATCATGAGATTACCAATCAAATTGTTCTTGTGATTCATGAGGCAAACCAAGTGAACATAGAACTGAATGGGAAATTGGAAGCTATTGGTGAGCTAAGAGAATAAAATGAAAAAACAAAGTATGAAGTAAGGATTCAACAACAACACAATGATATGATCAAGAAAGTTGAAGAAAGCACAAAAAGAATGGATGATTTTCTGAATGGACAAAGGAGACTCAACAAAAATACTGGTCTAGGGTATACCAAACATGGAGAATCATCATACCAAGTTGATCAAAAAGATTTCTACACAAATCCAAGAACAAGCAAGCAGTCATGCAATCACTATGGAAAACCAGGCCACACATCAAATGTTTGCAGGAGCAAAGCTAAAGGTATTCCTAAATCCACATCTACATTCATAGGAAATTGTTATAACTGTAACAAGAAAGGATACAAAGCACATGAATGCAGATCTAAGGTGAAACAACTAAAGAAGGAAACCTACATGGAAAAATATTGTTCTACTTGCAAAATGCATGCGCACACATCTCTTGAATGCAGGGAGAAGAAAAAGAAAGCATGGAAACCTAAAGAACAAGAAAATGCTTATCAATCGAGAAGAGTCAATAACTCATATGTTTGGGATTACAACACATGGACAAACTGCATAGCATGTGGTAGATATGGGCACATAGCTGCAAACTGCATGATAAAATGGATGAGAAGGTCTAGAAGCTGGACTAACCCCGGAATGGCATGCTTACACTATCATAGGGTCAGTCATCTAAGCAAGGACTATAGAGACGAAGTGACGGAGTCAAGCACCTTTGCTAATAGAAACACTATTGAAGACATCAGCAAGATGAGAAACAAAATGTGGAGGAAAGCTACCAACTCTGATGATGCTAGAATGAGCACCACAGTAGGTGACACCTCATCCAATGGATCTGGTGATATCACCACCCCCACCTAAGAAGAACAACTAAGTATGGAACTACACTATACAAGGCTATATTTTACATCAGTTCCAATATACATTGATAATATGCCAAATTAGCATGAATAAAGATGCACTATGGTATTACTTGTTATGATTTTTGTGAATACAATCTCATCAATCAATATACACCAAGAATCGTTGGTGTACATATAAAAGCTAAGTTGTTAATGTAAACCAAGCATCATCGTTAATCATGTAAAAAGACAACTAGTCTTCGCTACATACCGAGCACCATTGATGAACATGTGAAAAGTCAATTGAGTTGACACTTACTCCAAGCATCACATTATCACTGAGGATGAAGTTGGTATGTTCCCCGAGTGACTCCATCTTTGAAGACCAAAAATTAGGTGAAGCATTTATTGCACCACTTAGGGATCATCTATAAAAGGGTGACAAAAATCTCATTCATTAACCATACATTTGAGAGGGAAGAGTAGAGTGAAGCAGAGCGACCAAAAGTAACTAGATTGCAGAGTGATTCACAAGCACATTCACAGCTACTCTGAAAGATTCCCAGCATCTACAACAGATCAAGTGAGTAACTAAGACTCACCAAGAAAATATATTATTTATGGAAAAGGCCCTAAATTCTATGAAATATGGAAACCACTTCATGAGTTTCCAAGATTAAGAATGTGAAGGATAAGAAAGTTAATCTAATCAAGAACTCTACTTGGGAAGATCCTAAGTATAAATTATGTCTAGAGGTTGCTTCACAACTCGATGGTGCTGGAGCATTCTCAAGCATACCACCTAGGGTTTTTCTAGTCGAGGATGTTCGAGCATATATCCACTATAAGGTTGTAGAGATCAAAGATCTCGAGGTTGAAGAAGCTTACAAGAAGATTTATAGAAATGGAAAAATTAAGGATGAACATAAACACATCAAGGTAAAAGGGTTCACAAATGCCCTAATGTTCCTGAAGGAATTCAAAACCAAGTGGATTCGGATAGTACTTAGTAGAGTACATGACCAAAAAATGTGGTTGGACAAACTGAAACCAATCACCAAGGATGTAATACACGTAGTAACTAGTTATCAAATAACCGATAAGGCCAAGGCACTCAAACATCCTCCTCACCCCGATGTAGAAAAGATGACAGGTGCATTATGGGATGGTAGAGGTTTAAAATTTAATTCCATCACCGATCTAGAACTGAAATTCGGTGCATGTGTACTAGGATACAAGGTATTCCAAGCCAACAGAATGAATAGAATTGCATGCAAAGTAGTTGACAATGCCCATAAGATTGTGAAGAAGGGATTACAATTGGACCTACCTGAGCTTCTACTGAAGCAACTATAGGAGAACATGAGGACCATTAGATCAAAAAAATCTAATTCATGTAAGTTCGGTTCACTTCTCATGTGTATATTCTTCTACTTTCAAGACTTCTTCCCCTCTTTCAGTAATGTCACTTGGGACAGTACCCGACCAATAACAATTCAAATTAGTGAACACATCAAGTCACTAGGGGATAATTTCACTTCAGTTATGGATGCATATTTCACCAGATTCAAAGATAGAATGCAGAAAAGGATGAGGATACCTGAACAACTGGTGGAATGGTATAAAGATGATATATGTTTCATAGTGGATACCGACACCACTTTAATAAAACTAGTTGTACTAAGAAAAACATGGTTAGCACCACTTGATTATGAAATCAACATTGACCAGGCCACAAATGCTATTAAAGCATTATTGAATGAACCACTGGACAAATCATTACCAAGATTTGGAACTTATGAAGAAGCTAAGGCCAGAATCAAAACAAGCTTAGTTGTTAAAAGATAGACCGAAAGAAGACTAAAATGGTAAAGACACTTGAGAAGAAGTTGTCGGTTAATGAAGAAGAAATAGAACAAAAAGATGAAACTGAGGGATAGTCACCCATCGGTGAAGGTGAACAAGTAAGTGACTCTGAGTCAACTGAGTATCATGCACCACCTGCAAAGAAACTAAGAACTAATATTGCATCAAGGATGAGGAGTCAAACTAAAAAAGATACAAAATCACCACCAATCAATAAAGGAACAGTGAGGACTTAAAAAAAAAGCCTCAAACCAAGAAACATGCACTTAGGAAAAGAAGAAAATACATCCGAGGAAAAGAAGATAAGGATGACACTGAGCAGGATGAGAAAGAACAAGGAGATCAAACAATAAAGAACAAAGTTCCTACAATAATTTATGAGATTTTTGCATCAATCATCAAGAAAGGTAGCATATCAAATCCTAAGATCAGACAATGGCTAACTCTGAAACCTGAGGATTGGGTTAAGATAGAAGAAGCCATCATCTAGGCAATGATTGCATTCAAGTATGTACCTGTAAAGTTTGATAAGATGATGCCAAAATAACTTAATAATAGCCTATCAGCAAGGTGGACATCTACACTGAAAACTAAAAAATAGATAAGGGAAAGATCCCTAATAACAATTAGGCCACCCGAGTCAAAGATGGAAGAAATTGATGAAATGATGAAGAAGCATTCAAAGAAGTTCTCAAAAAAATTGAGAGTTGGCAAAGCCCTACAGGGAAGCCTAATAGAGCTTGACAAAGAAAGTGGTGAAGCTTGGAGAGAAATAATTAATCTACCTAAAGAGGATACAAGCCCCGAGAAGGTGTTAGCTCTTATCGAGACTCCTCAAAATGAAGAGAAATAGGCTATACCGAGCCTAGAGAACATCATTCTAAATGACACTGGGGATGTTGATCCAGTTGATCTGACAAAATAGGAAAGCAAGGCCATGGATGACATACCACAGATCTTGCAATCATTAAAGGATACTGCAGATGACAAAATCAAAGATATAACTATAATAGATATCACTAGAGGTGATCTTGTAGATGAAGTAAAGAATGATGAAGATATTAATGTGACCACCGATCAAGGAGAAGAAAAGGAAAAGGAAACATAGGATGTTGCACAGGTTAATATACCAGGACAAATGCCATTATTGATACAAGCTATCAATATCATCTTAGAAGAGAAGGAGAAGACACCTAACCATGATGCAAGCATACTTGAGGATAAGGGTGATGGGGAGAAGGAAAGAACAAATAATCAATAGAAAGGTACAAGTGGAGAAGAAAAACAAGGTGATGCCAAGGATACCGAGGAAGAGAAAGCTATAGAAAAAGATAAGGTTGATGTAGAGATGTCTACAACCAACCGATAGGTGAATACCAATTAACAGGATAAAGGCACAACACCTCCAAATCCTTCACCAAGTACATCAGACCAAACAAAGGAACTTGCTATGGTAATAAATGTTAGGAATAAGGTGTCTCAACCTTGGATAATTCCTATTCTTATTATTTGTTTTGTAAAATGTATTTCTTGCAAATAATGTAATTAAGTGTGAGTGTACATGTCTAGTTGACATGTTGATGTG
>MU227922.1:448363-462445 GCA_018584345.1 Thuja plicata | reverse complement strand
GGGGGGTCTCTATTTTTTGGAGCACTTTGGACCAAAACTGACTTCACAGTTGCATTCGGAAGGCCCAAAAACCCTAAAATCCATATAAAATATGTCTGATTTGGACACTGGAGCATATGGGAGAAATTTTTTGGCCTATTAGGGCCGTACGGGCACGGGAAACGAGGCAAATTTTAAAAAAAATTCAAAAAAAAACAAAAAAAACTTACTTTAAAAAAAGTGCAGCCCATTAAAATGGACTGCGCCACCATCGCGCCTTTGTAGGGCCACCCCCGCGCCACCCTACACCGGCCCTTGCTCGACGCGCTGCCTGTCGGCCCCCGATTTCTGGTGGTGCAGACACCACCAGCGGCGGCGCCACCTGCATCAGCGCTACCACCTGAGAACCACCTGGGAGCAGCCCGCCAGCAACCACCACTAGCGTTTGCTGCCAGCCCACCACCAGGTACACCGCCAGCTACCAGGTGATGTCATTGCTGACATCACCAGCCAGAAAATTTCTTTCTAGCAGTTTTTTAAATTTTTCGACGGTTATTTCAATTTTTCGGTGACCAGAAAATTTTTTTGGCTACAGCCTCGATGACCGTCAATTTTTTTCAAGTGGATAGTGACGGGCATTTGCACGTCAAATTTTATCCAGTGTCTGGTTTTTTCCAGAGAGTTGGCTTTCGGAGGGGCACTTGGTTTTTTGGCCATAACTTGGGCATACAGTGTCCATTTTTGAAAAATAAAATATCGTTGGAAAGGTGTTTCCGAGCCAAACATGATGATGCTAGTCTTGTTCACCAATTTGGCCATTTTTTATCTTGTTTTTGGTGTCAAATTTGAGGTTTTGTTTTCCTCCTCTGCATTTGGACCTCAGGTTTTTCACTTGTTCTTTATGTTTTTTTCTTTATTTTGTGGTGTACAGGAGTTAGTTTGATATTTTTTGGGGAGTGCATATTTCTTTCTACATTTTCAATTTAGAGAGACCCTTCTACTTTTGTCTGATTCTCTAAATGTCCGACACATCCATTACTATCCTGACTCCACATAACTACCACACATGGAAGCCACAAATGACTAGACTCCTCATGTCATGAGGTTTATGGTCCTGCCTGGATGCGGCTCAGCCAGTTCTACAGAGGCCTTATGAGGCTCTTATGCATAACAATAGGATAGATGAGGCAATGGGCCTCATTGCCATGAATATCTCAGATAGGTTTTTGTTCCACTTGGATGGTCTGACCACACCCAGGGATATGTGGGACAAGTTTTCTACCTTGTTTGGCACAATGAATCAATTCAGGGTTCTCCAGATAGATGCACAGTTCACCTCCTTGGTACCTGAATCATTCACCAGCATTGAGGACTTCCTGATGAAGTTCAAGTCTCTTCGATCTATTTTACAGGTTGCTAGAAAGACAAAGTCAGATGATGAGTGTATCTTTCTGATACTCTCAAAGCTTCATGGCCCTTATCAGGTTTTCACTTCTACCTTCTACTCCACTATGGATGCACTGGGTTTACGTCATGTTATGCCCTATTTTGAGACCTTCTGTGATAGGTTAACTCATGAGCATTCCAAGCTCAGTCAGATGGATTCTCTTACAGGTTCACAGTCATAGGTATTTCTTGCCAAGTCATCTCAGGATACACAGAAGCCGAAGCCGAAGCAGATATTTGATTCCTCTTCTCAGCACTCTAATGGCCCACCATCTTCTTCTAAGAAGGAGAAATAGAAGACTAAGAACCCTACATGTTCCTATTGTCAGAAGGGGCCCCATGATGAGTCACAGTGTTTTTAGAAGAGATTTGATGGCTATGAGAAATAGATTGTAGATTTACAAGCTCTCCTTCATAAGAGCACTATTTCCTCTCCATCCTCTTCCACCTCACAGGGGTCTACTTTTCAATCTTCTACCTCATCTTTGACATCTGGACAAGATTTTTGACAGGGTCATGCATTATGGGCTTCCATTACATCCCCTTCCTAGGTCCCTTGGATACTGGATTTAGGTGCTTCTCACCATATGGCGTCTTCTCCGGAGATCTTCTCTTCTATTGAGGCTTCTCCTATTCCCCACATTCTCATGGGGAATAACACTGTTATGCCAGTCTATGGGAAAGGTTCTATACGCATTCAGGATGGCACATTCAATGATGTATTGTATGTTCCATCTCTATATGTAAACCTTCTCTCAATTTACCAGATTACACACAGTGGATCAGGGAAGATAGTTGAATTCTCGCCAGAATCAGTCTTCATTCAGGATAGTGTGATAGGTGGCATTGTTGCTATAGGGACAGTTGATCATTCCACCCGTCTCTACACCTTTTGTCACTTTGGTCCACCATCTCCATCATCGGAGCACAACTCTCCTCTTCTGTGAGAGCATCATGTGGTGTAGTCAGGTCACTTGAACCTCTGTGTTGTTCTTGAGACCACTGCTATGACTGCCACACCACATCTTGTTGAGGATTTTTATCTTCAGTAGGACTCCTCTTCAGCACTGCCAGACCCTCCAGCTCCATTCATCAAGCCACCAAGTGCAGTTGTTGAGGATTCTACAAAGGACACTCATCTCCTCTCTCATGATAGTGTCAGCACACCTATCATACCACTTGCAGTGGGGATTCCATTTCAAGATCCTCATGTCTACTCCTTTGAGCATTAGCTCGGCCTTCCAATGTCACCTCTTCTTTTGAGATTACCTCTTCAGTATTCATTGTATTTCACTCCTTTGCATTGGAGTCACGGTGGTTTGTTCATTGATCCAGGGGTTCTTTCCTTCTGGGGGGCTTTGGAGCCTTGACCCTCTCTCACGGGGGGTTGGCAGCACACATTGTACTTATGGCTTTGAGAGAGTCTCTTGAAGTCATTTTTGTCTTTTGCTTGCTTTTCTATCTCTTTTTGGAGAGGAGTTTTTCCCACTGGGTTTTGTCCTTTGTCTCTGATTTACAGAGATTTCGTTGTAGTTGGGTACTTGATTAGGCCTTGTTGCCAAGACCCACTTTTCCTACTTTCATAGTTGTGCTAGGTTAGTTACCTCCTGAGCTTTGCTTAAGGGCAGGTGTTAGAGTAATAGTACATTTGTCGTTATAATTAAATCACTTCAGTTTAATTATTAAAGTTCACTATTATTCTATTCACTTAAGCTTGTCATTTGTAGGTGCATAATAATTAATATGTTTATTAATTATCAATGCACAAACCTATCTTTTTCTGGCTTTAGGGTTTCTTACCTTATATGCCGCCTTTGTATCATTATTAAAAAACTCTTTTGAATACAACTTTTTGCTCTGCCATTTTTGAGCACAGAAGGGTTTCTTGTTTTTTTTGCTTCTTTGCTTCATTCTTGTAACAGGTCTTCTTGCATGCAACTACTCTTGGGATTTGGTACTATTTTTATCATTTCCTACAGTATCTGGCATCTATGCTACCATCCTTGATCAAACTCTCTTGGCCTGTCAATAGGTATCGGGCATATCCAATGCTACTTTTGTGATCAAACTTTTTGATACTCCTTGAGATGTATCTCGATTGAAAAAGAATTTTAAGTCCTACTCAGTAGGCTTATATGATTCAATGATTAAACTGAAACACTAATGATCTATTCATACATACAACTAAATTGCATATTTTTAGATCTATTGTAGGTCCATTACTTCACTGATCAATATAATCAAATATATACCTTTGCTCCACACTTGTTCTTCTCTATGATGCTTGTCTCACTATTCATCGGTGTCTACAAAATCTAGCTCTTCCTTTAGCTTGTTGATCAAGACTGAAATGAAGAATTTCTTCTCCTTCATATTTTCTTTAACATCTTTCCTCTTCTCATGTTCACCCCACACA
The DNA here is from genome assembly GCA_018584345.1 of Thuja plicata. NCBI lineage: Eukaryota > Viridiplantae > Streptophyta > Pinopsida > Cupressales > Cupressaceae > Thuja > Thuja plicata. Next base: position 458,604 of record MU227922.1, on the reverse strand, counting down.
CACAATTCATAATGAATTGAGTTTGTCTCTTATAGACATGATTTCCTCTTTTCTAGGCTTTCTTGATCTTGGCGTGTTCAACAATCTTTGCCAGCAAATTTAAAGAAAATCTCCATTCTGATCTTGTAGGGATCTTCTTGCCAACTGGAAAAAAGCAGATTTAAATCAATTACTTATCTCTGGCTTTATCTGGATGATTAAAACAATGATAAGTATCTGTTAACTCTATATTTATCTTCTTGATAGCTGAGCATTTTTGTCATTTTCTGAGCTCTCTGTTCTATCGGTCAACACTTTAGTTAGTCATTAGGATCTCCATCCTTGTCTTTTCCGTCAGGAATCTCTAAAATTTTGTCCATCAGGATACTCTATGTTTTGCTCGTTGGGAAACACTATAACTCTGCTCATCGGTAATGTTGTGCATTTGTTCGTCATGCAACACTGTGACTTAGTTCTTTTACTCTGACCGTCGGGTGCACTCCATTGGTGTATGCACTCACTTAGTGAATACTTGACTTATATGCATTACTGATAGCATAGCCTTTGATTCATCAATTTTTTGAAGTCTTTGGCAGTATTATAATGACCATACATATTATATCAAGTTGACATCAATGACAATACAATACATTAACTAATTTAATGTCTTGCATGATCATCAACTTAACATATTCAAACATTCAATCAGTTACATGTCATCAATCTCTCCCTTTGGCATTGATGGCAACATACGACATTATCATACTATACTATTTCTAATACAATATTAAATATACAGTTTCATCAAGCTTTTCTAATGTAACTTATTAGAAATTTTTGGCTATCGGTAAGCTCAAATAGCTTTGATTTGATTCTTGTAGCTTTCTTTCTATCTTCAATCCCTTCACTGGATGGATGTACAATCTTTCTTTCTCTGATGTGATGTGTTCTTCCTCTGTGTCAAACTCTCTCCCTTTGACTATTCTTTCTATTGATGTTTTCTCTCCCTTTTTATTTTCTCTCCCTTTCTGGTTACTTCTCTTTGATGGATATGATATCTTCCTAGGATGATAATGGATAAACTCTCTCCCTTTATCAGTATGATAATGAGATATTTCTCTCTCTTTGACATTAATGCCAAACATCTTATCTTTTCAAACAAGATTTTGACAGTTATGTCAGTTGGATCCTTTCTATCCATAATATATTCCTTGAATTTCCCAATTCATCGGTAATACCTCTGTTGCTCAGAGTAGATAAATACCTTGTTGTGTATAGATTTATCTTTGAAGTCCATTTTTCTTCTTGCGTCAACATGAATGATATTATGATAATATGTAGGCTGATGCAACCTTCTAGTCAGCTTACTGACCAGTAGACAAGGGTATGACCCCTAGTCTCTTTCTCAAGTACTCAAATGCATCCTTGGGTCGTGTCTTGGTGAAGATATCGGCCAATTTTTCCTTTGATTGCACATACTCAAGTATCACCTCCTTTGCCTGAACTTGTTCTCTCAAATAATGATACTTGATGGCAATATGCTTTGTTTTAGCATGCATGACTAGATTCTTGGAAATGTTTATTGCAGTTGTATTATCACAATAGATAATTGCTGGTTCTAAAATTTTCATATGCATACCTTCTAGTAACTATTTGATCCATGCAATATTTGAGCAGTCTACAGTAGCAGCAGCATACTCTGCCTCTACATTAGATTGAGAGATGCATCCTTGCTTCTTGCTGATCCATGTGACAAGTTTGTTTCCCATGAAGAATGCTCCTCTAGTTGTGCTCTTTCGGTCATCAAGATTTCCAGCTCAATTAGCATTGGTAAACACCTTAAGTTCAAATTTTCCTTCTCTTTTGTACCATAATCCATATTCCTCAGTATTCTTTAGATATCTTAGAATTATTTTCACAGCAGTCATATGTGACTCTCTAGGATTAGCAGAAAATCTAGCAACTATTCCTATTGCATGTGCAATATCTGGTCTAGTGTGTACAACATATATGAGTTTTCCAATCATTGATCTATACAATGTCTGATTTACCTCTGATGACTTGTCCTCCTTTGTTAGTTTGCATCCAATTTCCATTGGTGTTCCAACTGGTTTGGACTCTTCCATCTTGAATATTTTCAGTACTTCTTTGATGTATTTGGATTTTGTAATGAAAATACCTTCATCTTGTTGCATGATCTACAGACCAAGAAAGAACTTGATCTCTCCAAACACAGACAACTCAAACTCTTTTCTCATCTCATTTGAAAATGATTTGCATGGCATATCATTGCCTCCAAATATGATATCATCAAAAAATATCTCAGCAATCAAAATGTTAGCATCAGTATCTTCCTTCAAGTAAAGATTATTGTTTTCACTATTCCTTACAAATCCAATACTTATAAGATAGGAATGAATTCTTTCATACCAGGATCGGGGTGCTTGTTTCAATCCATACAGGGCTTTGTGAAGTCTACATACCATGTCCCTCTTGTCTGGATCAACAAACCCTTCTTGTTGTTCAATGTATACCTCCTCTTCAAGTATTCCATTCAGGAATACAGACTTGACATCCATTTGATATATCTTGAATCCTTTATATGTAGCATAAGCAAGTAATATTCTTACTCCTTATAGCCTAGCAATGGGTGCAAAAGTTTCTCCATAGTCAATTCCTTCTTCTTGTGCATACCCCTTGCATACTAGTCTTGCTTTATTTCTTGTGACTTCTCCATTCTCATTCAGCTTATTCCTGGATATCCATTTTGTACCGATGACATTCTTGTCATCTAGTCTTGGTACAAGTGTCCATGTCTTTTTTTTCTCTATTTGTTCAATCTCCTCACTCATGGCACTTATCCATTCATCATTATCTAGTGTAGCATTGACAGATTTCGACTCATAATCATAAATAAGACATCTTGTATTTAGAGACTTACTTCTAGTTCTTATACCAGCCTTTTTATCTCCTATGATCTAGACATGTGGATGGTTCCTTCTGACATATCTTGCAAGTACAAGTTCAGTTCTTTTTCTATCAGCTTGATCATCATTTTGTTCTTCATTTTTTTCTCAATCACTTTGTGCATCATTTTGAGCAATATTATGATCATCAATATTTGCAACCTGATGCTCGGGTGCAATGATCTGTTGCTTAGGAGCTCTACATTGTTGGTAGGGTAGAGTGTTAGGTTCCTCATTGTAAGTAAACTTATTGTATTCCTCTAGTTCTTTAGTGCTTTTCTTTTCATTCTTCTCTTCAAATTCATCTATCTTTACATTTTCACTTTCAATAATTTTGTTAGAGGCTTTGTTTAGACATTTATAATCCTTGCTCTTGGTAGAATACCCTAGAAAGATTCCTTCATCACTCTTGGATTCAAGTTTTCTATTTCTATCATCTTTTAAGATATAACATTGACTACCAAAAATTCTGAAATAACTTACATTGGGTGTGTATCCATACCATAGCTCATAAGGTGTCTTTTTTGTGTCTTTCTTCAATTGTACTTTGTTCAATGTGTAAACAGCAATACTAAGAGCTTCCCTCCAGAAGATTTGGGTGATGCCTTTCTCTATCATCAGTGTCCTTGCACAATCAACTATGGATCTATTCCTTCTTTTAGCAATTCCTATCTGCTGTGGTGTTCTCAGTGCAAAGACCTGTCTTTTGATTCCATGCTCATTACAAAAGTTACTGAATTCATCTGAAATAAATTCCCCTCCTCTATCTGATCTTAAGCATTTTAATTCCTTACCACATTGCTTCTCAACCATTTCTTTGTACCATTTAAACATCTTAAATGCTTCTGATGTATCTTTTAGAAACATGAATGGCATCATTCTAGAGTAATCATCAACAAAGAGAATAAAATATCTATCTCCATAATAACTCTTTGTCCTCATAGGTCCACATAAATCAGTATGGACTAATTCTAGAATTGCATCAGATGTATGGGTTTTGCTTTTAAAACAAGACTTTGTCATTTTACCTTTTTGACAATTCTTACACATGATGTTGTCATGCTTGGTCATCATTGGTAAGCCTCTGACATTTCTCCTTTTACTAATATTTATCATGTTGTCAAAATTCACATGACGTAATCTTTTATGCCACAACCATATGTCTTCTCTTTTAGCAATCATTCAGGTAGAATAAGTTACCTTTTGTCTGCTCACCGGTACTAATCAGATTTCCAAATTTATTGAAGATCTTTGCCTTCTTATTTTCAAATGCTACTCTGTGACCTAAATTATTTAAATGAGAAACACTCAATAGATTATAATTCAATCCATTTACCCAATAAGCATTTTCACATTTTATCTGGTTATTCAACATTATGGTTCCTCTACCTTCAACTGGACAAGCTGTGTCATTACCCATTCTTACAGAACCACCTTTACAGTATTCAAAAGTCTCAAAAATTTTCTTATCACCGATCATATGGTGAGTGAAGCCACTATCTATGATCCAAACATCATTTTTTCTAACATTAGATATGAGAGTTGTTTCTACATACCTTTCTTCATCATCATCTGAATCATCCTTTATAACCACAAACACCATCTCGATGTCTTCTTCAGATTCGGTGTCAGTATCATCATCTTTGCATTTTTCTAGGTAACTGACCTTCTTTCCTTTTTCCTTATACTCTTGGGTATTTCTTCTTTCTGATTATTGATAGCTTCTGTAATCACCTCTGTCAGACTTCTTTTCAAATGATCTGTCATTACTTCTGTCATCTTTTCTTCTGTTAGTGCATCTTGCAGCAACCTGTCCAATCTCTTTGCAATTAAAACAAACAAGTGGTAATTTACCTTTGTATTTACCTTTGCCTCTCTACATTCTTCTGGCCATAAGTGCTTCAATTTCATCAAGATCATCTTCTTCACTTTCACTATCACTATCTTTTCTCATAGTGTTTTTATGACTTGATTTACTTATTCTCATAGAAGTTTTGAATGCAGACTCTATGTTCGGTAAGACAGTATTATCAAATTTATTCATCTCAAATGAAATCATTCTTCCAATCAAACTATCTAGAGTAACATTGCTATTTTCTACTACTCTCATTTCTTGAATGGAAGACACTCTAATAGCATAAGTAGGCAGTAAGGTTCATAGAATCTTACTTACCACTGTATCTTCTTCTAGTACACCTCCAACTCCTCAGATAGCATTGACTACCTCTTTGATCCTTGTGTTGTACTCAGTGATTTTTTCACCTTCTTTCATTTTGATATCATCAAAATTTCCTCTAAGGCTTTCTGCCTTGGCTCTCAAAACATTTTTGTCACCACCATGTACAAGCGTCAATTTGTCCCACATCTGCTCTGCAGCCTTGCAAGATTTGACATCTTCAAATTCAGCATCAAAGAGTGAGGAAGAAAGATCTATCATCATGCCATTGTGTTCATGCTTCTCTCTCATTTGTTCAATTGTTGGTGCTCCTGTGGGCAACACATATTCAGTTTCTAAGTATTGAATAACATCATTACCAATACCTGATAAGTGGAGTCTTATTCTGCTATGTCATGAAGCAAAACTGTCTTTGTTCAACTTGGGCACATCTCATCTATTCATCTTGTGATCTTTATCTTAGGTCTTGAAACCTTCCTTTCTAAGCACACAAGATTTGATACCAATTGTTAGTAATAACTGAGAGGGGGGTGAATCAGTGGCTTCAAAAATTAATCCTTAAATCAACCCTTCAAACTTATAACCACAAATTATGTCTCAAGTTATCTTCTGTCCTACAAGATGAATGTCATGAAATACTTATATCCATTTACTACTTGTCGGATTACTTTGTTAAACCTTCTTCTATATATTTACCGATAAGCAGTTGCCTATTTACCGAAATACAGTAAATATGCAGAGTATACCGATCAATCAAGAATTAACTATGTAAGATACAAAATAGTAAAGAAATAAATCATACACACATAACACATGGATTTTTAACGTGGAAACCCTATTAAGGGAAAAACGACTGGGACTGGTACCCCAAATTTTCACTCTTCTGAAGTGAACCCTGTTAAGAGCCAACCCTGTTAAAATTTACAAGCACGCTATTAGGTGTGACCTTGTTAGAGGATTTATAAATAGTTTGTCAACTAGTATCTGGCATCTAATGCTACCATCCTTGATCAAACTCTCTTGGCCTGTCAATAGGTATTGGGCATATCTAATGCTACTTTTGTGATCAAAATTTTTGATACTCCTTGGGATGTATCTCAATTCAAAAAGACTTTTAAGTCCTGCTCGGTTAAGAGGCTTATATGATTCATGATTAAACTAAAACACTAATGATCTATTCATACATACAACTCAATTGCAGATTTTCATATCTATTGTAGGTCCATTACTTCACTGATCAATATAATCAGATATATACCTTTTCTCCACACTTGTTTTTCTCTATGATGCTTGTCTCACTGTTCGTCGGTGTCTACATAATCTAACTCTTCCTTTAGCTTGTTGATCAGGACTGAAATGAAGACTTTCTTCTCCTTCATATTTTCTTTAGCATCTTTCCTCTTCTCTTGTTCACCCCACACACACCATTTGTAATGAATTGAGTTTGTCTCTTATAGACATGATTTCCCCTTTTCTAGGCTTTCTTGATCTTGGCGTGTTCAACAATCTTTGCCAACAGATTTAAAGAAAATCTCCAATCTGATCTTGTAGAGATCTTCTTGTCAACTGGACAAAGCATGTTTAAATCAATTACTTATCTCTGGCTTTATCTGGATGATTAAAACAATGATAAGTATCTGTTAACTCTATATTTAGCTTCTTGATACCTAAGAATTTTTGTCATTTTTTGAACTCTCTATTTTGTTGGTCAACACTTCAGTTAGTCATCGAGATCTCCATCCTTGTCTTTTCCATTGGGAAACATTGAAATTCTGTCTGTTGGGTTACTCTATGTTTTTCTCATCAGGTAACACTGTAACTCTGCATGTCGGTAATTTTTTGCATTTGTTCCTCGGGCAACACTGTGACTTAGTTATTTTACTCTGATCGTCGGATGCACTCCGTCAATGTATGCAGTCACTTAGTGAATACTTGACTTATATGCATTACTGATAGCATAGCCTTTGATTCTTTGGTTCTTTGAAGTCTTTGGCAGTATTATAATGACCATACAGATTATATCAAGTTGACACCAATGAAAATACAATACATTAACTAATTTAATGCCTTTCATGGTCATCAAATTAACATCTTAAAACATTCAATTAGTTACATGTCATCAATGATGACCTGTTATACTTCATCTTATTTAACAATTAAAATTCCAAAACAAGAAGACAAGGAATTCAAGAATTGAAAACTTTTCTATTCTTCAACAAAATTCTTAAGCTAGAATTTTAGAGTTTGACGAAAGATCACCAGAGTTCGTGAAAATGTCAGTTTTACAAATTTCAAATTACCTCCTTCATCTCTCGGGCTCCGTGGTGATGAAATAAATCAAGACTAAATAAGAAAAAAAATATAACCTTCGCTTATAAAGGCAAAAGATCTGTCTGAATTTGTGGCACGCCTAAACTTTCATTTTATCTGCGCAAACTAAATGTCGAAGTGACATTATTTTGACATATCATTAATTAACTATCATTTCACACCCTTTGAGTTTACAAAATAATGACTAACTCTCCTGAAAAAGGTACGGTTGATTAAAATTTGAAATGCTCCAGCTTATTCTCTATCTGTACCATAATTACCTTTATTTATTATGAAATCTGTTGCAGATCTGAAATGAAAATCTTTAGATTAGAACTTTTGGAATGGAACTTTGAAAGTTTAATTGAAATTTCAAATTGAGAAAGATAGACTTGACCAAAGACATGATGGTTTCTTAAATTGATAACAAAGACTCATCTTCCGCCTGCACTTGTACAATTTGAACTTTGAAAGTTCAAATTGAGGAAAATCACCTAAAAGAAAGCTAGCTTGAATGAATTTGCAACAATGCTAGATGTGCAAGCTAGATTTAAACATGGGAATTTGAACTTTTGAAAGTTCAAAATAAAGTTCAAAAACCAAAACTTCATAACAAAGAGGAGAAAAAAATAGAAATAACATCGGCGAAAAAATAAAATAAAAATAAAATGAGTGTAATACTAGTATAACTGTATTAACTAATGCCCTCCTTCTCATGCAAGAGTGGGGCTTATTTATAAATTAGGAAACCTATCACTAACTAATCTCAGCAAACAAACAAGTGGATCCTTTACTGCGACTAAGAAGTAGGAGTAAAGTTATCTGCAAAAATAGAAACAAGAATTGTTTCATCAAACATGACGAACACATTTAGCTTCTGACTACTTCCTAGATTTCCTCAAAATTGGAAACAACATCTTGAATTAATCTTTCCTTGGTTGTTTCCAACTATGCTCCCGAACTAGTTCTGATTATTGTTCCTCAGCTGTAGGACCGAGTCTTCATGGATAAGCATGTGAATGTGTACTCGGTATGCCTTCCTTTGATGAATTGTTCTGCATTGAAAATTTTTAAATAGGAACAAACCAACATACATTCAACACAACATGCACACACATTTATTTACCAAATAGTTAATTACCTATTAAAACACAATTGCAGATTTATCATATAAGTATTTATTATTTTGGGAAGGAAATTAGGGTTCATCCATGTATTTCAAAGTATATAAATACCTTAAACAATGATACTAATATCCATGTGGCTGCATGCCATTGATCTAACCTAAATAGTAACCAATTCTTCTGAAGATAATGAAATAGGACATAGTAAACAATGAACAGCACACAAAAGACTCCTAGACTTTAGCAAGAGGTTTTAAAATGATAACAAATATTTATCCTATCATTGCCCCCTACTAAGCCTAATGTCGGTCCTTTGGCATTGAAATTTTTTTGATTCAGGCAGTCATTCTGAAATCCCCAATAGTTTCCTCCCCACCATTGTTTCTCCCTATATGCCAATAAAATCCTTTGGTCTGCTCCAATTTGCTTCTCTTGTTGGCCTCTAACTACTCATTTAATTCACTGTCAATGCAACTATAAAGAGGCCACAAGAGAACACGGGTTGGAAAGTCAAGGGAAGCCAAATTTCAAGCCTTTCTTTCCTTCCCAGCTGTATATACCTTGGCACACACTTCATGGCCTCCCTGAAGTTGATTAGGTTGTGAGGTTTAGACTTCTTTAATATCATGGGGATTCTCTCCCATCTCTATATTGGATTCTCTCCCATCTCTATATTATCCCCTCAGTAGCCATCTACCCTTCATGGTATGACATCCTATCAAAATCCTTGTAGACCTATTCCCTCATGTCAAAGATCCTTACCCTGACCTATGGATGATAGAAACCATAGGTAATATGTATCCAGTCATGGTACATGGCTGCAGGTTTACAATTCTCTAGCCGTAGGGGCAAAGGCATTTCTCTTTCTTTTTCCATGTATCTTTTTAACTGTTCACCATAGTTGATTTCAATTCTAGCCCAAGGAATTAGGGATTTCAAATGGATATCCCCAATGAATAACAAAGGATTACAATCTGCATTTGAAGAAACATCATAATTATGGAGGTATAATTCACATATCAAATTTTTTATAGAGTCAGGGGATTTATTGAAAATATCGACAAATTCCTATGGAATAGAAATGCTAGGGTCAAGGTCCCTAATAAATCTCATTAATTTAAACATGAGGTAATGTTCTTCTAAACATAATGCGTAAACCCTAGGGGGTGGTCTGCATTCCATTAATTGGGGAATCAACCTAGTAACTGCATCCAATTTTTGTTGTAGGAACTATACCTCCTATTTCTATTTTTCAATATCCTTTTGTAATCTTCCCCTCTCCAAATCCCACATACTATGCTCATATTGCTCATGTTTGAAAATTTTTAAAGAAATGGAGTGGCAAGTTACATATTTTGGAGGTATATGTTGGAATAATGATATATTTGTCATCAGTTAAAACACTAAGTGAAAACACTTATTTAATTCTGAATGCTTACCGAGCTCATCACTCAGTCCACAGCCTATACCGAGCATTCAACGGTTAAACAGTTCATACCAAGCAGAACAGTGGTCACCGAGCATATGAACAGATCAGCAGTGTTTACCGAGAAGAGAAACATTTACCGAGCAGACGGTAGTCATCGAGCTTCACCGTAACTACCGAGTCATCAGTTGAAGCCAACCGAGAAGTCAGTTATCACCGAGTCACCAGCGGTTACCGAGTGACAATATAGCTACCGAGTC
>MU227922.1:420218-440488 GCA_018584345.1 Thuja plicata | reverse complement strand
CCACATAGATCCCAAAGATAGACCCCACATTAATTAAGCCACAAAAATTAAATGCAGAATTCGGCCACTAGATCCAACTCCAAAATAAATAACTCGGGCAAAGGATGACCAAGCAACAGAGTGACTTTGGAAAAGAACACCCCGAGAAACAGAACATGACTTGGGGCAAGCATATGTGAGAAATATAAGACAAACCTAAGCGATAGAAAATGAACTCAGAACAAGCATGCCCGAGCGATAGAAACCTGAACAACAAAGACCAACTCGAAACAAGCATACCCAAGTGACAAAACCCGAGCAACAGAGTACTTCATTGAGCAGCCTCCAAACAAACTAAAGAACAAAAGTAAACATATTTTTGGTTGAGCAGGATTGCCAAGGACCCAAGATGCTCCTACATCAGACACCTGGGGTTACAAAAAAAAATGATTCCCCAAATCATGTATCAGGTCCAACCTGAAATGAATCCAACTTAGATTGAGAAATCCAAGATGAGTCCTCAATCGTTCTATTCTTCCACTTTACCAGATACTCCATGTATTCCTTTCCTCTTGTACTTCTGTCAATTCTCTATTTCAAATGATGAACTATAACTGATTGAATATTTTAAGATGTTAAGTTGATGATCATGCAAGGCATGAAATCAGTTACTGTATTGTATTTTCATTGATGTCAACTTGATATAATCTGTATGGTCATGGACATACTGCCAAAGACTTCAAAGAACCAATGAATCAAAGGCTATGCTATCAGTAATGCATATAAGTCAAGTATTCACAAAGTGACTACCTACACCGATGGAGTGCACACTGAAAAACATAGTAAAAGAGAAAATTCACAATGTTACCCGATGATAAAATGCACAGCATTACTGACGAGCAAAGTCACAGTGTTTCCCGACCAGAAAAGCATACAGTAACCCGACGGACAGAATCATAGTGTTTCCCGATGGACAGAGATCCTGATGACAACTAAATTCACACTGACAAAACAGTCGATTATCACCGATAACTAACTGAAGTGTTGACTGAAAGAATAGAGATTTCAGAAATGACAAAATGCTTAGTTGTCAAGAGCTATAAATAGACTTAACTGATACTTATCATTGTTTTAATTGACAAGATAAAGCTAGAGATAAGTAATAGATTTAAAGCTGCTTTGTCTAGTTGGCAAGAAGATCACAACGAGATAAAACTGGAGTTTTGCTTTAAATCTAATTGGCAGGAATTGTGGATCACACCAAGATCAAGAAAGCCAAGAAATGGTGAATAATCTCTATAAAGAAACAATCCAATTCATTATGAATTGTGGGGTGAAGAGAAGAGAAAGAATAGATGCTGAAGAGATTCTGAAGGAGAAGAAAGTATTCATTCAGACCTAATCAATAAGCTGAGGAAAGTGCTAGATTTTGCTAACACTGACGAACAGTGAAACAACATCATAGAGCTAAACAATATGGAGCAAAGGTATTGAATTGATTATATTGATCAGAGAGGTAATGCACTTACAATAGATCTAAAAATCTGTAATTCAAGTTTTATGTGTGAACAGATCACTTTAGTGTTTATTTTTTAACCATTGAAGCATCAAGTCTCTTAACCAAGTAGGACTTAAAAGTCTTTTGTAATTGAGATATAACCCAAGGAGTATCAAAAATTTTGATCATAGAAAGTAGCATTGGATATGCTCGATACTTATTGAAAGGCCAAGTGAGTGTTTGATCAAGGATGGTAGCATTAGATGCCAGATACTAAGTGAAAAACTATCTTTTAAATGCTCTAACAAGGTCACACCTAATAGTGTGTTTGTAACCTTTAACAGGGTTGGCTCTTAACCGAGCTCACTTCAGAAGAGTAAAAATTTGGGGTAGCAGTCCCAATGGTTTTTCCCTTAATAGGGTTTCCATGTTAAAATCCATGTGTTATGTGTTTATGTTTCATTACTTTACTATTTTGCATTTCACATAAGATTTCTGGATTGATCGGTATACACTAGTTATTTATTGTGTTTCGGTAAATAGAAGACTGCTTATCGATAAACATACAAAAGAATGTTTTACAAAGCATTCCGACAAGTAGTAATTTGTTAAAAGTATTTCAAGGCATTCATCTTATAGGACTGAATATAACTAGAGGCTCAAAAGTGGTAATAAGTTTTAAAGGGTTGATTTAAGAATTAATTTTTTAGGCCATTGATTCACCCCGCCCTCTCAGTTATTACTAAGAATTGGTATCAGAGCTTGTGTGCTTAGAAAGGAAGGTTTCAAAGGCCTAAGCTAAAGATCACAAGATGAACAGATGAGATGTGCCCAAGTTGAACAAAGACAATTTTGCTTCATGGCAGAGAAGAATAAGACTCCACTTATCAGGTATTGGAAATGATGTTACTCAATACTTAGATACTGAATATGTGTTTCCCACAGGAGCACCCACAGTTGTAAAAATGAGAGAGAATCATGAGCACAACTATATGATGATAGAGCTTGCTTCCTCACTCTTCGATGCTGAATTTAAATATGTCAAAGGATGCACAAATGCAAAGTAGATGTGGGAAAAATTGAAGCTTGTACATGGTGGTGATATAAATATTTTGAGAGCCAAGGTAGAAAGCCTTAGAGGAAATTTTGATGATCTCAAAATGAAAGAAGGTGAAAACATCACACAGTACAACACAAGAATCAAAGAGGTAGTCAATTCTATCTGAGGAGTTGGAGGTGTACTAGAAGAAGATACAGTGGTAAGTAAAATTCTAAGAACCTTACTACCTACTTATGCTATTAGAGTATCTGCCATACAAGAAATGAGAGCAGTAGAAAATAGCAATGTTACTCTAGATATTTTGATTGGAAGACTGATTTCATTTGAGATGAATAACTTTGATAATAGTGTCTTTCCAAACATAGAGTCTACATTCAAATATTCTTTGAGAATAAGTAAATCAAGACATAAACACACTATGATAAAAGATAGTGATAGTGAAAGTGAAGAAGAATGTCTTCATAAAATTGAAGCACTTATGGCTAGAAGAATGCACAGAGGCAAAGGTAAATACAAAGGTAAATTACCACTTGTTTGTTTTAATTGTAAAGAGATGGGAAACTTTGCTGCAAGATGTCCTAACATAAGAAAAGATGATAGAAGTAATGACAGGTCATTTGAAAAGAAGTATGACAAAGGTGATTACAGAAGCAACCGACAATCATAAAGAAGAGATACCCGAGACTACAAGGACAAAGAAAAGAAGTCCTGTTACTTAGCTAAATGCAAAGATGATGAAACTGACACCGAATCTGATGAAGACATCAAGGTGGTGTTTGTGGCAGTAAAAGATGATTCAGATGACGATGAAGAAAGGTATGTAGAAACTGCACTCATATCTAAAGTTAGTAAAAATGATGTATGGATCATAGATAGTGGTTGCACTCACCATATGACCAGTGAAATTTTTTTTTTTGAGATGTTTGAATACTATAATGGTGGTTCAGTAAGAATGGGTAAGGACACACCTTGTCCAGTTGAAGGTAGAGGAACTATCATGTTGAATAACCTGATAAAATGTGAAAATGCTTATTGGGTAAAAGGATTGAATTATAATCTATTGAGTGTTTCTCAGTTGAATAATTCAGGTCATAGAGTAGCATTTGAAAATAAGAAGGCAAAGATCTTCAATGAATCATGAAATCTGATTGGTACTAGTGAGCAAACAAAAGGTAACTTATTCTATCTGAATGATACTGACACCACTTGCTTAATGGATAAAAATGAAGACATATGGTTGTGGCACAAAATATTGTGTCATGTGAACTTTGGCAACATGATAAAGATAAGAAAAAACAAAAATGGAAGAGGCTCACCGATGATGACCAAGCCCAACAATATCTTGTGTAAGAATTGTTAAAAAAGTAAGATGACAGTCTAGTTTCAAAAGAAAAACCCATACATCTGATGCCATTCTAGAATTAGTCCATAATTATCTATGTGGACCCATGAGACAAAGAGTTATTATGGAGATAGGTATTTTATTCTCTTTGTTGATGATTACTCTAGAATGATGATAGTAATGTTTCTAAAAGATAAATCTAAAGAATTCAAGATGTTTAAATGGTACAAGGCAATGGTTGAAAAAAAAAGTTGTAAAGGATTGAAATGCTTAAGATCAGATAAAGGAGGGGAATTTGTTTCAGATGAATTACCTAACTTTTAATGAGCATGGAATCAAAAGATAGGTCTTTGCACCGAGAACACCACAGAAAAATGAAATTGTTGAAAGAAGGAATAGATCTATAGTTGATTGTACAAGGACACTGATGATAGAGAAAGGAATTACCCAAACCTTCTGGAGGGAAGCTGTCAGTACTGCTCTTTACACATTGAATAGAGTACAATTGAAGAAAGACACCAATAAGACACCTTATGAGCTATGGTATGGATACACACCCAATGTAAGTTACTTCAAAATTTTGGTATTCAATGTTATATCTTAAAAGATTATAGAAATGGAAAACTTGACTCCAAGAGTGATGAAGAAATCTTTCTAGGGTATTCCACCAAGAGCAAGGCTTATAAATGTCTCAATAAAGCCTCTAAAAAAATTGTTGAAAGTGCAAATGTAAAGATAGATGAATTTGCAGAGAAGAATGAAAAGAAAATCACAAAAGAACTAGAGGACTACAATAGGTTTGTTTACAATGATGAACCTAACACTCTACCTGACCAACAATGTAGAGCTCCCGAGAAACAAATCATTGCACCCAAGCATCAGGCTGCAAATACCAACAATCAGGATATTGCTCAATATGATGCACAAAGTGATGTAGAACAGCATGAAGGACACAATGATGATCAAGATGATAGACAAAGATCTGAACCTATAAGTATAAAATATGTCAGAAGGAACCATCCACAGAACCAGATCATTGGAGACAAGAAGGATAGCATGAGAACCATAAGTAAGTCTCTAAATACAAGATGTCTAATTTGTTATTATGATCCAAAATCTGTCAATGCTGCACTTATGTGTGTGATTTTTGTACCTATTAAGAGAGACACAACACTTCAATAGATCATTTCATTAGTGAAAACAAAAGATTAGCAAGCACAACAATCACCAAAATTGATCTATTGCTTCCTATCTAGGATGAGTATGAAAAATGAGATAATAGCCCTCAGATTATGCATATTCCAATGCCATATACAACCTAAGAATGGAAGATTCAAATAAAAACTATAAAGCCTAAATATGATAAAAATCATAAGAAATATGCTTAAGAAACATGCATCCTAGCTTTTGAAATGAAGATTATAACAATACAAGGTATCAAAATTGTGATGCAATATAAATCTATATGAAAATGAGTAGCATAACAATGCTTTCAACTCTTCAAAATTAGGAGCATTATAGGAAATTATAAGAAAGCATTCAAAATTTAAGAGCCATTTATGCTAAAAATCCATCCAATTTATAGAAGAATGGGGAGAGAGAGAGAGGGGACACGGTTCATTAATGGAGGTGTAAAAACCATTAATGAGGTGTAAGAGGCATTAATGCCAAAGGAATTGATGAGGCATGGTGGAAGGAATATGCATTAAATTCAAGCATTTAAGAGGCATGGTGAGGGGTGTAATTCCAAGCTTGAGAAGGTGGACTTAGAGGGAGCCAAGATTGAGAAAGTTGACTTTCTCAAGTGGGTTGAATTCCTAATCACAGATTTAGGAATGTGACAAGCTTAAGGGTAGCTTAGGATTAGGATTAAGGCTTAAGGCATGTGATTAAGGAGATAGAGATGGGAGGAGAGAGAATGAGTGGAGGGGGATTATCTAATTAGGGTTAATTATCTAATTAAGAGGAATTAGCATGTGAGAAGGGGTTGGGATGAGTTTGAACTCATGGTTGGGTATTTTGAGATTGGTTAGGTTAGAGAGAATATTGATGAAAAGAATTGTTGTAATAACATATTCACTCAATAATAGGGATTTAATTAATCATCTAAGCTTTTGATTGCTTTGTAATAATTAATTAGTACTATAGCTAAATTGAATCAATTTAGGATAGGGGATTGATTTTGCAAGTGATGAGGTATGATTAGGATTTCATTAATTCCTTTTAAATTAATTACCTTAGCCATGTTATTGATTTGAATTAATTTGATTGGATTGGCTAAAGTGATTAATGTAAATTAGTGATTAGATCACTTAGGAGATTAAATATGATTTGAATGAATTATGCCAGACGATTGAAGAGTTGTCTGGGAATAATTAGGGGTATGATCACACTTAGGGAAAATAGGGTCTATTGTCAGAGAAGACCAAATTTAGGTGGTTACATTTGCCCCTCTTTGAATTGATGTGTGAGTAGCGCATTGATTCAAAGAAATTTTTTGATGTTGACTTCAGAAAGATTGAGAATTTCGTTCATGATCGAACGAAATGTCTGATGAGATTAATCTCGCACTTGATTGAACTAAACTGGTAGAATTTACTTTGAACTTGATTGTCATCCAAAGATCAATAAAAGATCGTAGAGATATCAATTCTAAACTTGGTTGTCATCCAAAAAGTCAGTATGAAGCTTCTAGGAGCTTAGTAAGAATGTTTAAAATGAGTAAATAGAAGATATCTAGCTTATGAGAACCAAAGATTTCTATCCAACAGTCTTGACTTAGTCAAGAAAATTTTCATGCCCCTAGTTGTTTTTGATAACAAAGTAGTTTTTATTGTTGTTTCAAGCAAGAATTTGATTGATGATAGTGTGATCATGCCCCCTCAGGAATGAAATCGAAGAAAAGAAATAAAATCCCTCTGTTGAAATGATGTATCACTTACATGGATCAGGTAGGGAAAGAAAGAATGGATTAGAAGAAGAGAAGAGATGAAGGTGTGTTTAAGAGTAAACACACAAGTACCAAGTTAATTACAGTTAAAATGTGAGTTCGGTTTCGTTCTTGATTGATCAAAGATTTAGGGAAGCATGGGTATGTAAATATCTTGGATTTCAGATGAATTAAAAATAGAAAGGAGTTTGAGCTCAATTCCTTATGTTGTTTTTTTGTAAAAATGAAGCATGCAATCTCTAAATGCATCTATATGCAAACTCTTAGGACTGTCACTAATTTGCAGATATTGTAACATTTTTATCATCATTAGGCACTTTTGGAATGGATACCACCTGATAGTACAACAATCACTAATACCCACTGATATTATGAAAGTATGGATACTATGTTTATTTGATGAAATGTAAGAAATAGACTTAGGCATCAAGGCTTAGAAGCCAGGATAACAAAATAGTCACCTTCCTTTTTTATACCAGAATCTATATAAGGTAAGATATTGAACCCGCAATGACCTTGAAAATTCATATCCTTGGGTACATCATGCTTCATATACCTTAGTGATAATATGAGTTAGAAAATAGACAAGGAAATTGTTTCAACCTCATCAGAGTTCACACATAACAAATATCGAGATATATGCGGCTATCCACTCATGGTGAGAACTCTTACCATAAACATCCAAGTTACATGAAATGTATAGGATTATTTAGAACAATCACCATATGTAGAAAACCAATAAAACATTATGCCCCCATCCTTGTGACTCTTTTTCTTTGCATAGACATCATGGAGTAACTCAGAAGACATAACAACTATCAATTGTCAATCACGCAAATAAAATTCATAACTTCATAGATGCCCCTAGTTAAAATATCATCAGTGCATAAAAGAGTTATAATCAAACCAATATCAAACTGTGTTTAGGTAGTATTGAGAAATACTATTGACTCATTTTTCAAGCGCATTATAGATTCATCAATCAAAAAGTCTAAATTCAAGAAAATATGTGTTCCATGTCTGTGTATAACTTTCTTCCTATTTGTTGTTCAATGTAGGTATTAGGAACACTGTTTATGTTAGTGCAATGTTTGTGTCAGATAGGTGGTTCGTAAAGATAAACCCTTGTTTTGTGAAAGTGACAGGTGAGCGCAAATATTGAGGAGCAATTATGTCACAAGACAAACCATCCTATGATGATCTAGTAGACGCAAGCTCACATGCTATAAAAGATGCTCCCAGTGTAGAATGATTTGTTCCTAAGATAGAAATGTAGACAAATCCCAAGCGAGGACAAGATTTTTGTAAGGAAACAAAGTCAACATTTAGCACAGGTGTAATCGTGAAGGCTTAGTATCAGCAATGTATTGATAGATAGAGCGCAGAATACAAGTGATGCCTAATTTCTAGGTTTTCACCACTTGGAAAAACTTTCTCATTCTTTTTGATACTAGGATGCCTGTTTTACCTGGTTGTCATCAATGCACTTTTCTCTTTTTCCAATTTTTTTGCCAGGTTTTCACCAAGGATACCTTTTCTTCAAGAATTTTTCCACTATTTTTGGATTCTTTAGGATCATTTTTCTGATGTTTTTGGTATTTTTTGAGAACTATTTCACTGTACAGGCTCTGCTAGTTGAACATTAAGTGTAGAACTGCTTCAAATGTAGAGTATTGATAGGATCTAGAAGAACATCTCCCTTAGGTGTAGCTAGTTGATAAGCTCCAGTACCAAAAGTAGTAGTGATAACATAAGGTCCCAACCAGTTAGGTTCAAATTTTTCTTTATGTTCTCTATTAGGCTAGTTCTTAGGATTCTCCTTTAGGACGAGATCCCCTACTTGAAATTTCTGTGGTTTGACCTTTTTATTGTACCCTTTGGAAATTCATTCTTGGTACACCTTTAAGTGATTGAACGCCTATTGCCTGTACTCATCAAGTAATTCAAGTGCATTCACCCTATCAATGAGGTATTGTTCATCAGTAACAAGACCTTGTAAAGATATCTACAAAGATGGGATTTCAACCTCAATAGGTAACACTGCTTTAGCGCAATAGACTAGGGTGAATGGCATGGCTCTATTTGGTGTTATGATGCTTGTTCTGTAGGCCCATAGTACTATATTTAGCTATAGATGTTAGTCTCTGCCAGACTTACTCACAGTTTGGTGTAGGATTTTGAGAATATTCTTATTAGATGCCTTTGTCTGTCCATTACCTTGAGGATAATAGACTGAGGAGCAATGTTGAGTGATGTGGAATTATTCGCAAAGGTCATCAATGTCTTGGTTTTTAAACTGGCCCCCATTATTTGTTACAATTGAAGAGGGTATCCCATATCTATAGATAATGTAGTTCAGAATGAACATAACCACCTATTTTCCAGTGGCTTTGATTAGCGGCATGGCCTCGACCCACTTGGTGAAATACTCAATGGTTGTAATGATGAACTTGTATACATTTGAATAATTGGGATATATTTTTTCAACCAAGTCAAAGGCCCATTGCTAAAATGGTTAATGTGTAATGACAGGTATAAGTTCTCTAGCAGGAGCATGGATGATATTTCCATGTGTCTGGCATTTATGACATTTTTTGGAAAATTGAATAGCATCATTTTCCATTGTAGGCCAGTAATAGCCTACAATGAGTAGTTTCTTTGCTAGTGAAAAGTCATTTGAATGTGATCCACGTACACCTTTGTGAACTTCTTTTAAAGTGAGATTTGACTCTTCAAGTTCTAAACATCTAAGAAGCATACCATCAAGACCTCGTTGATATAAGTTATTAGTTATGAGAACATATCGTGATGTTGTCCTAATCAAGGCTCATTTCTCATTTCAGGATAGGTCATTGGGAATGGTTTGGTTAGTTAGGTAAGCAATGATATTAGCATACCAAAATTGGTCTGGGATTTTCAAAGCATAGATTACATGGTATTCAGGGGTATTAAAGGTGGGGCAAGATAATTCTTCCACCAAGAAGTCATACCGGAATTGATGTTCCTCCAGTTGTAACATGGATGTCAATGTAGCCATAGCATATGTAGCTTTGTTCTCTATTCTGGGGATCTGCTGGAATGTGATGAAGACAAAGTACTTCTTTAAGTCATCAACCAATTGCTTGTAGGGCATAAAATTCTCATCTTTCATCTGATAATCTCCATTGACTTGATTGATAATGAGCTGGGAGTCACCATACACATGCAACTCTACAATCTTCCATTCCATGGAAAGCTTAAGGCCATTTACTAATGCTTCATATTAAAAAATGGTATTTGTGCATGGAAACATCAATTTGTAAGACTTAGGTATCTTTTAGCCTTGAGGAGTTATGAATAGAACCCCTGCCCCAGAGCCTTGTTGCGTGAAAGAACCATCAGAGTACATCTTCCATGGATACTCAGTTAGATACATAATGGTCTCATCGGGGAATTAAATCCTTAAAGGTTCATCATCTTGGAGTGGTGAATCAGCTAATTGATCTACGAGGACTTGTCCTTTAATAGCCCTCCTATCCACATACTCAATGTCAAATTTTCTTAGAATGAGGACCCATTTTGCCAGACGTCATGTTAATGTTCTTTTTTTTAGAAGATACTTCAAAGGATCTACCTTTGCAATGAGCCTTACCATATTTGATAGCATGTAATGCCTCAATTTTTGTGATGCAAAGACAACTTCTAAGCATGCTTTTTCAATAATGTTTTAATTGAGTTCATAGGACACTAGTGTTCTACTTATGTAGTAGATCGCTCTTTCTTTCTTTGTTTCATCCTCTTGTGCGAGAAATACTCCCAGTGATGTAGCTATAGCTGACATATGTAGGAGTAATGGCTTTCCATGGATGGGTGCCATAAGAATAGGAGGAGTATCCAAGTACTCTTTTAATTCTCTAAAGTTGGCTTCACAATGCTCATTCATTTGAAGGTGACCACTTTATGTAGTAATTTGGTAAATGGTTGCACTCTATCTGCAAGTTGAGACATAAACCTCCTAACTGAATAGAGTCTCCCATGTAACATCCTCATTTGACTAATGTTGTGTGGATTAGTCATCTCTAGTATAGCTTTGACTTTTGTAGGATCTACCTCAATTCCTTTCACTGAGACAATAAATCCTAAGAGATTTCCTGATTGGACCCCAAAGGCACACTTCTTTGGATTGATCCTGAGTTGAAATTGCTCCATTTGATCCAATATCTTCCTCAAGTCATCAACATGAGTGCTCCATTCTTTGGATTTAGCTAAGGTGTCATCCACGTAATCCTCCATGTTTTTATGCATCATATCGTGGAATATAGTAGTCATTGCTCTTTGATATGTAGCACCAGCATTCTTCAATCCAAATGGCATAATGTTCCAGCAAAAGGTTCCCCATGCGCATGTAAATGCAGTCTTCTCTTGATCTTCGGGGGCAATTTTAATCTGATTATAGCCTGAGGAACCATACATTAATGAATACATTTGGTAGATTGTTGTGAGGTCTATGATCATATCAATATTAGGTAGGGGGAAGTCATCCTTAGGATATGCCTTATTTAATTCTGTGAAGTATGTACAGATCCTGATAGATTTATCAAATTTAGATACTGGGACCACATTAGAGATCCATCCTACGTAGGCAATGACTCTGATGAATCCAGCTTTCAACAACTTCTCTAGCTCTGCCTTTACTAGAAATGCAACATGAGGATGCATCTTTCTAAGTTTTTGTTTCATGGGTTTGATCCCGGGAGCTATGGATAAGTGGTGCATTATCAACTCAGGATCCATTCCAGGCATATTTGTATAAGACCATGCAAATTTGATATTTTTCTCTTTTAGGAACTTGGTGAACTATGTCTTCTCCTCTTCTGACAAAGATTGTGCTAGGTGAACTATTTGAGGAACTTCAGTTGTGCCCAAATTAACTATATGTGTTGGTTCTATCAGAATTGAAGACCTTTCTTGAAAGTGCTTAGGGAGGATATCAAGAATCTCATCCTTTGGTGCCTCTGAGAGGTTTTCACCATCAGATACATCTTTTGTTTTTACTATTTTAGAATCTAATACTGCCACAATGTGGTTTTCACCATCAGTTCTTTTCTTCTTTTTATTTTTCAATTTTTGACTGAGAAACTTGATATCCTCCTGTGACATGTTCATGCTCCTTGCATTGGTGGAAGAAGGATAGGGTTCCCAAGTATTTAAATAGCAAGCCAAGGTGTACTCATTGGAAAATTCAAGGATAGGAGCAGGATCTGTATTAGTCCAATAAATTAGGTCTGGGTTTATCAAAGACAAGGAGTCAGACTCTGGGAAGGACAGCATCGCGTCAGCGTCACAACAATTAACTGACATGACATGTTCTGTTAAGTTAATCTCTTCGATGTTTAGATAAATAAGAGTTAGATCATTATTAAAAGGGTCGTTGTTAGTAATATGTGGACCAAACTCTAATGACTCATCAGTTGAACTTTCATCATCATCTCTCTATAAAAGGAGGCTTCTTTCTTGTTGCCTTTGAAGTTCTTCTAGACTTATGAGAACACCAGTCTCTCCATCAATGATTGGGGGAAGGAACTCTTCCTCTGCTTCAGGAATATCAATATTGTTGGGAGTAGTGTTATAGTGTTCATTGGGTGCTGATGGAGCTACAAACATGTGAATCACATCTATTTCAATGTCCTTTGTGGTGATAGATATCTCATCCTACTCATAATCATGAGATTCAGTGACTTCATTGTCAAACCGGTTTAAGAATTCTATAATAGTTACCTGGTGTACCCGATTAGCCACCTGTAGATCAAAGTGTGGTAAATCAAGGACATGTGAAACTGTGACCAACTACCCCTAGTTAGGATGTAAACCCTATTGTTGAGGTGTGTCTTCAGTAACTGCTGCTATCAATGGTATCTCTGGATCATCTTTTGTTGTGTCTCCTACCTCTTGAATAGGAGCTTGTGCTAACAAAGGTATGTGAATATCTTGTGATACCTCAAAGCTTGGTACATAGGGATCTTCTTGATAGTCAAGATTCTCTATGCCAACATGTAATAATCTTTCATAGGACCATTGTTCTAGTTCTATCTCTTTGGTTTCATCTCTCCCTTTGTCAGAGATCGGACTATCTTTTGAAGCAGGTTTGCTAGATTCATTATTAAAACCTAGTCCCATTTTGTCTCTGGTATTTTTGAAATCCATGTGTACATGTTTAATAAGTCCTCTTCCTGTGTCACTTAGAGGTCCTTTTCCTTTGTATCCCTTTTGTTTGAGGAGGTTGTATCCTTTACCATACTGCTCTAGGGATATTTATACATGTTTGACCTCAGCTTCTTTTGGTTCTCCTTTGTAAATCTAGTCCAAGACTGTTTGTTCTTCTGTGTTATCTAAAGAAGATGTGGATGCCTTAACCATGCCAGTTGCTTTGTGGATTTTTAGCTCTTTAGATGCGGCAGGTGTGAAAGACAAGGAGGGTCTTCCATAGGACCTTGGTGATACTGGGAGCTATGTTAATGACAGGGTCATGTCCAGTTTGTATTATCCCATACCTGTTTCTTCAAGTTTTAAGGTCTTTCCAAAGATTTTCATAACCATGTCCTTGGTAGTCTCAGGAGAAATCTCATTGGTAGCCTCTTTGTTATGTAGAATCATACTACCTGCCTTGATATTGTTGCAAGTATAATTAGCATATGCAGGAATTGTTACTTCCACCCCATTATGCGGGAACTTGATACACTGGTGGTAAGTAGATGACACAGCTTGCATTTTGTGGATCCATGGTCTCCCCAATAGGATGTTGTAGGCCAAGGGTAGATCCAAAACTTGACATATGACATTCCTCTCAATTGGTCTAACTCTAATGGGTAAAACAATAAGACCTTTAGAGGATCTTTCTTCCTTGTCATAAGCTTTGATAGTGATTTTGCTTCTAGAGTCAATGGTCTGTTCTGAGAGACCCAGTTTCCTGATGAGATTAAGGGTAAAAATATTCAATCCTATGCCTCCATCTATCAATACATGTCTAACATGGGATTTATGAATGAGGACTTCAATATGAAGGGGTTGATTATGTGGATGTGTCAATGATTTATCATCCTCTTCTGAAAAAGAGAGGTAATGTGGCACTGAAATGTGATTAACCATCACTTGGAATTTGTCTATATCAAGGTCCTTTGGGACATTTGTGGCATGTAGGGCTTGTTCCAAGATTTACCTATGCACTATGGAGATTTTAAGCAACTCAAAAATGGAAATTTTAGCAGAGGTTCATTGCAATTGGTCCACCAAGTCATACTTTGCTGCAGGAATAGTAACCATGTGTTTTTCTCATATTTTTGGGATAGTAACAATAGGAACCTTGGATGTTGATGCTGGTTTTGATGTGGAATTAGGTCCTTTGATCGTGACTTGTTCTTGGCTCTGAGTCACTACATTTGATTCGAAAGATGTGTCTTTAACACCTTTGATTGTGACCATATTAATTGATTTAGTTTTAATGTCTAGCATGTTGATCACATTATCATTATGGGAATAGGTGTAGTTTACTTCATTTCCTTTCCCTTTAGATGCCTCCCCTTTCTCATAATTAGGGAATGGTTTGTTATATGTTGTATGATCTTTGTTAGTGGTGTGTCCTTCCACTTTGATCTTACCTCTTTCAATAAGGTCTTGGATAACATGTTTGAGTTTAAGATAGTTGTTAGTTTTGTGTCCTTTGTTCTTATGAAAGACACAGTAAGAATTGTCATCCCACCATTTTGGTTTGAACTGCGGCTCCCATGGTTTGGAATCTAGGATTATGAGAACTTTTTTGTCTAATAGTGTCTTCAAAATAGTTTCAAGAGGCTCTCCCAAATGAGTGAATGTTTGTTGAGGCTTTGAGGTCCATGGCCGACCCTTTCTATTATCATTGTTTGCTTTAGGTATGGGGGTCATTACCTTGGCATCTTTTCTTTCTTGCATGTTGTTAGTCAGATTTAACACCTTAGTTTTAGGGTTAATATTGGATGCATCTACTACTCCATCGTTGAAAATATTTTTGTTTTGCTTCCACCATTTAGGCTTGGATTTGGAGTTGGTAGATTTATTTTCTCTTTTTTTAACCATGACTTCTTTGATACAGATGGCATTTTTTATCATCCTATCGAAGCTAGGAGAGTCTTGCATTTGCAATGCGTATTTCAACTCAGGTACCAAGTTATTAACAAAGATTTCCATCTTTTTAGATTTGGAAATAGCTCTTGAATACCTTGCAAATATTTTCCTCCACCTTTGTAGAAAGTGTGTAAAGGATTCGCCAGTCTTTTGTTTAGTGTTGCATAGATCCATCATAGTCACATCATATTTTATATTATAGGAGTAATGTTGGATAAATTGTTGAATTAACTCCTCAAATTTTTTTACCTTAGGTGTAAGTTTTGAGAACCACTCCATGGTGTTTCCTCCTAGGATTCCAGGAAGGAATCGCATGAGGTATGTAGGTTCTTGCATGTATTCTATGCTTAGAACACAAAATTCTCTTACATGGTCATGGGGATCGGTCTCTCCCGTATATTTGTCATATTTTGGCCTTGCCATGTTAGGAGGAAATGGGACCATAGTAATACTCTTGTCAAAAGGAAATGGAAAAATTAAGTCCAAAGATTATTTTGTCTTGGGTTTAGCCTTCTCTTGTTTGAGAGTCGTAAGCTTTGTTTGCGTCAAGGTTAGTTGTTTGGCGAGAATAGATGTAGGAGTTGGCACCTACTTTTCTTTTAGTTGTTCCACATCATAATCTTTAGGTAACTTTACGCCAGTAGATGCTAGATGGAGAAAGTATTTCTCTTTATCTTCGTCAATCATCTTTTCCATTATCTTTTGGAACTTATTGCTCTATTTGAGTTTATTGTATTCTTCTTCAATGATGTCTTCCTCACTGCCTAACTTAAACAAAGGATAGTAAAAGTGTGGTTCTTCTTCCTCATCACTATCTTTGTTGTTTTGGTTTTTTCTATTGTCATATTCCTCAAAAGCCTCACTCCATCCATGAGTGGACCAGTCCATTTATGGAGAGTCTAGATCGAGTAGGGAACTGCAAGATGTTTCTCCTTGAAAGTGTAGTGATTTAGGAAGCACTCCCGATCCTTTAGACATGTACTTGTTGTGTCTTGTGTTAACCATGAAGTTGTATCTCAACTTTGTCAAAGTTTCCTGATAGTGTCAAGTAGAGCCTCAAATAGTTCAAGTGAGTGTGTCTAGGTAGAAGTATTTTTTGTGTTTTGGTGGAAGTAAATGATTCCAGCGTCAAAGGGTTAGAATGCCCTGATAGTGAGCTGGGAATCAAGTTGTTGTAAAAAGTGGATAGACCACATGTATTGAGACATATTGTAAGAGTCTGATAGGACATGCAAGGTAGACGTCTAAAAAAGTTTTTGATACAGCCACAGTGAGACCAGAAAAAGCAATAAGGACAAATTTTAAAGAGTCAAAAGGGGATCCTAAATAAACTATCTTCCTCTCAGAGGCAATGATGCAAGTTCCCACTGTCAATTTTTGTCAGTTTTGTCTTGGAAGTGAGTGAAGTTTGTTTGATCAAAGATCGCATTCTGAGATTTTTTAGTGAGTGAAAAATACATGTAGACCAATGTTTGAATTTTGTTGCTTGTTTGAAGGTGTTATATTTTTAATTATTTTGAGTTACAACAAGCATTGTTGCATTGTTAAAGGGTGAAAAAACACATCCTTATGCCCTATTTTCTAGGTAGAGGATGAAAATCCTTGCTCATTGACTTAAGTACACACTCAAATGCTAATCAGAATATGGCCATCACCAAGCACGCAATCGTTCCAGTCATAATGCCATATTATCTGACTCCAAACACAAGTGAGGGCATGATATGATGAGTGCCTTGGAGCAATTTATTTTTTCCTTGCACAAGGATTATCACCCTTTTAGGGATGAATCAGGTAGTTTTTCTATGAAGTTTGTTGTTTATGATGCGGTAATCCATTCGAAACCGTCTCCCATAGAATTGCACAAGGCAAAATTGAGGCATATAGCCCTATGAGTACTCAAATATGTGTAGTCTCGCACGCAAGATTCAAGCGGCTCTGATCTACACATACTTAAGCATGTTCAGGGAATGATGTCAAAATTCCATGAATAAAACCAACTCTCTCTTCCAAGGCTTTGGCCTATGAGGAAGCAATTATTTATAGTGAGCTGGAAGGGTGTGTGTAAAACCTGTCCTCACTTGGGTCATTCCTAGGAGATTTTTTCCTCAACCGACAGGCCCTCTACTATTTAAATAAGCATACAAAGGATTGGTGAGTGTAGGATGTCTAGATTTCTTTTTTCTCAAAATAAGAAGACCATACTCTCCTAATCCATGTTGTTTTTTTCCAAAACATGAAAATCAATGCTCATTCCTTCAAGCTATGTTGAGCTCAATTTAGATGTTCCTATTTTATAAAAATGGGATGCGTGAAAGAAAATTTGTTTTGTTCAATTTCCCCAAAGTTAGATGATTTGCTTGTTCAATTTTCGATCCAAAATTTAGGCAATGAGATTTTATTGTTGAATTACCCGCAATGTTAAATGATTTGTGTTTGTTTCATTACTTTTCCAAAAGGGAAATTTAAACAATGAGATTGTCCATTGAACCACAAGATTTAGTGATTTGGTTGTTCAATTACTTTTCCCAAAATTAGATGATTTTTTTTCTTTGTTCAGTTACTCCAAATTCCCTTCAAATGATAAATTGACTTGTGAGTTTCTGATTTTCCTTAAAAAGGAAAAGAGCATATTCCTCTGGTCAATTTAGTATGAGAGTGGAAAATGTCTTTAGTTTTGAAAGCGTAACAAAAAATTGAAGTCAAGATGGGGGATTGGCAACCTGTAAAACCACAAGTTAGTATCCTTTTTTTTCTCTCTTTTAGCTCTAATAGCAATCTGCAAACATAATTTAGGCTGCTAAAAATAGGATCAAAATCATGAAAACAACCACGTTAGCAAGTTAGAAATCAAATTTGTCAATGACAGAACTCTGTATTTTTTCCCTTTAGACTCCAAATGATAATTCAGAGACCCAAAATGATATAACCTAAAAATGATACAATTTTGACCCCAAACGATACTTTGTACCAAAAATGATAAGCCTTTTACGCAAAATGATAACACGTACCAAAAATGAAAAAAAAGCTTACCAAAAATGATTTTAAGGCCAAATTTTACCTTCCAGAAATGCAGCAGAAAACGATATTGAAACTCCCATAAATGATAAAAGATATATCACAAACGATAATTTTCTCCCAAAAATAATAAGTAAATGACCAGAAATGATAAACTACCTGCAAACTCTGAAAATGTCAAGGGTAGAGAGCAAAATTTTGCGAAATTTTTAGCAATCTTGCCCCACGGTGGGCGCCAAAGATGTGTGTGTGATTTTTGTACCTGTTAAGAGAGACACAACACTTCAATAGATCATTACATTAGTGAAAACAAAATATTATCAAGCACAACAATCACCAAAATCGATCTATTGCTTCCTATCTAGGATGAGTATAAAAAATGACATAATAGCCCTCAGATTATGCATATTCCAATGACATATACAACCTAAAAATGGAGGATTCAAATAAAAACTATAAATCCTAAATATGATCAAAATCATAGGAAATATGCTTAAGAAACATGCATCCTAGCTCTAGAAATGAAGATTATATCAATACAAGGTATCAAAACTATGATGCAATATAAATCTATATGAAAATGAGTAGCATAACAATACTTTCAACTCTTCAAAATTAGGAGTATTATAGGAATGCATTCAAAATTTAAGGGCCATTTGTGCTCAAAATCCATCCAATTTATAGAAGAATGGGGATAGAGAGAGGGGAAAAGGTTCATTAATGAGGTGTAATTTAACCATTAATGAGGTGTAAGAGGCATTAATGCCAAAGGCATTGATGAAGCATGGTGGAAGGAATATGCTAAATCCAAGCATTTAAGAGGCATGGTGAGGGGTGTACATCTAAGCTTGAGAAGGTGGACTTAGAGGGATCTAAGCTTGAGAAAGTTGACTTTCTCAAGTGGGTTAATTAGCTAATTAAGAAGAATTAACAGGTGAGAAGGGGTTGGGATGAGTTTGAACTCATGGTTGGGTATTTTGAGATTGGTTAGGTTAGAGAGAATATTAATGAAAAGAATTGTTGTAATAACATATTCACTCAATAATAAGGATTTAATTAATCATCTAAGCTTTTGATTGCTTTGTAATAATTAATTAGGACTATAGCCAAATTGAATCAATTTAGGCTAGGGGATTGATTTTGCAAGTGATAAGGCATGATTAGGATTTCATTAATTCCTTTTAAATTAATTACCTTAGCCATGTTATTGATTTGAATTGATTGAATTGAATTGATTTGATTGGATTGGCTAAAGAGATTAATGTAAAATAGTGATTAGATCACTTAGGAGATTAAATCTTATTTGAAAGAATTATGCCACTCGATTGAAGACATGTCTAGGCATAATTGGGGGTATGATCACACTTAGGGAAAATAGGGTCTATGGTCAGAGCAGACCAAATATAGGTGGTTACAACACTTGATAATGATGAATAGATTAGTGCTATGAATGAAGAGATTGAATAGATTGAGAAAAATAAGACATGGACACTTGTACTAAGACCAGATGACAAGAATGTCATGGGTACAAAATGGATATTTAGGAATAAACTAAATGAGAATGGAGAAGTCACTAGAACTAAAGCAAGACTAGTATGCAAGGGGTATGCACAAGAAGAAGGAATTGACTATGGAGAAACCTTTGCACCCATTTCTAGGCTAGAAGGAGTGAGAATATTACTTTCTTATGTTGCATATAAAGGATTCAAGGCATATCAAATGGATTTCAAGTTTGCATTCCTAAATGGAATACTTGAAGAAGAGGTATACATTGAACAACCTGTTAGCACTTTTTCTTGTACCACAACCTTAATATGACAGTATACTGATTATACTTGAATGAAAACTTCTTTTGACAAGAGAAAGGCTAATTGCTAAGGATTGGATAATATCCTTCTTCATTTTTGAGCTCCACATACTCAGAAAGGTATTACCTAGATAGTTTACTATATTTCAAGTAAACCTCAAATGGTGGATTGGGTCTTCACTGTTATGTCATTATATTTCTGATTATATCAACAAGATACCACTCTTCAGATTGCTGGAAACAATTCTGAAAAAGAGCTTGACAGGGAAATACTTATGACTATAATAACAAATAACAGTGGCACAAGGATGCTTATCCTTCTTCTTTTTATGAGTTTAAACTCAAGGAAGGCTAATCTTTTGATTCTCTCTCTAAGGAATCAACAAACTGAATAGTATCCTGCTGATACAAATTCTTATGAGTTCTGCTCATTTGTTCTTAGTAACAAGAGTATTTTGATTAATTTGATTTTGATATTGGATG